>OY282558.1:229071367-229187737 GCA_958295665.1 Tipula vernalis | reverse complement strand
CCAAAACTCTTTAATATATATATATATATATATATATATATATATATATATATATATATATATATATATATATATATATATATATATATATATATATATATATATATATATATATGTATATATATATATATATATATATATATATATATATATATATATATATATATATATATATATATATGTATATATACATACATATACAAACAATATTCATGAGCTTAACAACGAACATTGTAGAGTATTTCAGTTTGCAGATGACATCTGTTTAGTTATCGGTGGACTCAACAATGATGATTTGTTTAATAATGCTAACAGGACAATGATCTCAATGCCTCAAAAATTAGATACTTTAAAACTCAAAATAAATCCTGAAAAACCCCATTATATTAGACTATTTTCCATCACTAACATCTACCTTTCATTAAATTTAAGAGTTAATATAGCAACGTAATAAAAGAAAATCAAACCACAAAAATATTGGGAGTAACATTCACTAAAAGATTGAGTTTATAACTAAACATTATAAAACTATCAAAATCGAAACTCAAAAAAACTATAAATTTATTTTACAATTATCTAACACAAAAGGTGGTGCACACCCTGAAACACTCTTGAATATTTATAAATCTTTAATAAAACCTAAACTAGATTTCGCATACATATTTACCGATTTAAGAAACAAAAATTACCATTAAATTTGCCAAACAATTAAAAATTTGTGCATTAGACATTGTATGGGTCTAATCAAAACCACTCCACTACCAACTCTGATGGCAATCCCTGGAAATGACAACAATCCATGACAATAAATTAAAAACGTTAAAATACATTGCTAGAGGAACTATTCAGAAATTGCAAAATTGGAATTGATCTCTCAAAAGCCATAAATCATTGGAAAAACTGAACCAACTTTTCATCAACAACAATTATTTAAATAACATTAAGACTACACATCTAAGAAACTAGAATCCAACAAACATCTCCATATTTCCTGGTATTGAAGAAATTATAGTTTAAAAAACGGTGGTTTTTTAAAAATTTTACAATTTATTAATGTTTTTTATATAACAATATATGGTTAAAAAATTTTTTTAATTACAAGCACAAAAAAACAAGCAAAATAAAATTTTCTAATTTATACGATTCTAAAAAAAAAACACAAATTGGTAGTAAAATATCTTATAGTGATAATTTTAATAATTTTAAAAAATTTATTTACTATGGAGACTAGTTTCGGAAATTTCTTCCTTCATCAGATCCCATTACTACACTCAGTGTGTAGTAATGGGATCTGATGAAGGAAGAAATTTCCGAAACTAGTCTCCATAGTAAATAAATTTTTTAAAATTATTAAAATTATCACTATAAGATATTTTACTACCAATTTGTGTTTTTTTTTAGAATCGTATAAATTAGAAAATTTTATTTTGCTTGTTTTTTTGTGCTTGTAATTAAAAAAATTTTTTAACCATATATTGTTATATAAAAAACATTAATAAATTGTAAAATTTTTAAAAAACCACCGTTTTTTAAACTATAATATACAGTGATAAAAGCCACGGCACCTGATAAAAATGGATAAATGCCATCTTTATAATATGTATTGAAGAAATATCCAAAAATTCCATTCAAAGCAAAGTTCAACTCAAAATTTGCATTAATTGATTTTATATTTACGGATGGTTCTATAAAAAATAATAGTGCAATTGTTTCTTTTTTTTTATAAGAAACTAAATCTAAATCTATCGATTAAATTAAAAAATCTATCAGATATCAAAACAGTTCAAACCATTGCCATCAAGATTGCCACACTAAAGTGCTTGCAAATCAATAATTACTGCCAAAAACGAGAAATGCGACAAACATTACAAAAACCAAATTCTGGACATCATAGGAAATAATCCAAACAAACACATTTCAATACAATGGATACCGAGTCATGCAAAGTTGGCCCTTTCAAGGCCTTCTCATGCTATGGATAACAAACCTGTTTTCAAGGACATCTTAAAAGTGATCAAAACCCAGATTCATGAGGAGTTAACTATGAGGAGTTGACTTTAAATGTGGGTCACCATTATAAAAATTTATTCCCTACGATTCCTAAAACCTTATCGTTCAAGAATTCCGAACTTAATGACAGAGATAAAAATTTTAAATAGATTGAGGTCAGGGCATGCATTTAACAATAAACTCAAATTCCTACTTGGTTTTGAAACCTCTCCCAATTGCTCTGATTGTAATGTTTTAGATAATATCAATCATATTTTTGATAATTGTAAAAAATTCGAAACTATTAGAAATAAATATCTGATTTTTGACCAACTCAAATTAAAAGAAATACTCGCTAGACAAAACATCGATGAATATAAAATTTTATTAAAATTCTTGGTAGTTACAAAATGCCTCCTATAACCACTTAAAATTAAAACTTACCCTACTTATTCTTTTTCATAGATTTATTTATCGATCTACTATATATTTTAGAGGTACACAATGAGAATCACATTTACTTTTAAAATTTATATCTGTATTTTATAATTATGAGAATTCAGTTTGATCTCTCAATTGATAGGATGATCGTACAATGATTTTCATGAAATCTCTTACAGCATTCTGTATAATAATTCATTCATATACACTGTCTCAAAAAAATTACAAATCAAACAAAAAATTCAGTTTTTATTTTTTTTAAACTCAATTACATTTAACAACCTGAAAATAATAATTATCATGAAGCAAATTAATTTACTTTTACGTTTCATATGATTTACTATTTAAACATCCTAAAACGATCTCAAATAGTTGTCCGTACACTTGCACTTTTGTGAAAATTAACACTAGCACATTAACAATTTATTATTTGTTGTACTCCTATTTTCAACTAACGGTAAAGTACGAAATTTTTTTTTTGCGTAAAAGTTAATTAGTCGTACTTTTTTCATGGCGAATGAAATATTGTCCAGTTAATTAAAAATGTGTTATTCACGTACCAAAAATAGTGTAGAAATTAAAAAATTGATCATTAAATTGGAGAGTGAAGGTAAAAGCTTACAGGAAATTTCCAAAATAATTAATCGCCTGCGATCTTCGATTCAATGTATCATCAAGAACTCCCAAAAAACCAAATCACTAGAGATGGTTGTTGGGCGTGGTCGCAACCGAAAGCTGACCACACCTCAAATACATATAATGGAGAAGGCAATAAAACAGAATCGAAAGCTTAGTGCTCCAATGATGGCTGCCAAAGATTATCAACGCAAAAAAGGAGCGATAGAACCTCAGACAATACGCAATATTTTGCATAAACAAGAGTATCGTCGATGTGCGACGCGCTTGGAATATGCGTTGGGATATGTGAGTGAGCCCGAAGAGTTCTGGGAAAATGTTATTCCCTCAGACGGAAGAAAATCTAACGTTTTTGTTTCAGATGGGCGAGTTATGATGTGGCGGAACCCCAACACTGAACTTGAGTAAAACATGGTGGCGGAAGTATAATGGTTTGAAGAGCGTTTAGCTGAAGGGACATTTGACCTTCATAATGAATTGGTTTAATTATTTAGATATTTTGAGGGTAATTTGTTAATAAGTGCTAAGAAAATGCGATATGGGCAAGATTTTCGCTCCGTACATGACAATGACCCAAAGCATTCGTCAAAGCTGATAAAGGAATGGTTATTGTACAATGTAAAGTCAAAACTTCCTCATCCTTCCCAGCCACCAGATCTCAACCCCATTGATAATTTATGCCATTATTTGGAGCGAAAGATCCGTGAACACCAAATTAGCGGTAAGGAACAAACGGGTCATTGTGGAGGAATGGGCCAAAATTCCCCCCGAAATAACTCGGAAGTTGGCTTTCTCAATGAAAAGAAGTTTGTAAAGTGTCATTTCATGAATAGGTTACAACACGAATATTAGACCTAACTTTTTTACCAAATTCCCTCAACTTCTTTGTGTGTACGGACAATCCCATTTTTAATCGTAACATGGTATTACATTATATTAATGGTCTTAGAACTTTCAATTTAATCATAGAGAGGCCAATGAATTATAAGCATAAAACACAACTATTATTACATATCAAAAAACTTTTTTTTTGTTTTTATATCACATTATTTTATTTATGAATTATTTTGTTTAATATAAAAGTATTAAAAGATATTTATATTTGTTGATTTATATAATTGAATGAAAAAAAAATATAAAAATATCATTTTAACAATATAAATATTACATTGTATTATATAATTAAAAAAAAAAATAATAATAATTTCATAATTAATATTCTGTTACTCTTAAAATGAAAACCATGACAACGGTTTTTAAAGGATATTGCATAGAGAAGAGTTTTGAGAAGGCCCACCACCCCCAGGAAAAAATTTCTCCCTCTTTTAAAGAAAAAGAACGGCTACAAAGTGAAAGAGCTCAAAAGTGGATAAAATCGTGGTTTCTACCCAAACTGACAAGGGAAGATTTTGAACCGTTAAATACAAAAAATTATAATAACTATTTTAAGTTGTAGTACTCTGTGAGATATTAACGAAACCAATTTTTTTATAGGTAACCGAGCCCTTTTTAGGGGTTAAAACCACCTAATAACCAGCTAATTTTATCCCCTAAAAAAAGAGATGTAACCCTCATAATTTAATTTACTATGAATTACTTGTACTTTTTATGAGGACTAATTATCCGATTATTTTATTAAAAACAGTGGAATAGAAGCCGAGATACATAAAAAAAGCGGGAATAAGTCAAAAATTTCATGCAAAAAAAAGGAACGGAAAATCCGGTACGAACGAAATTGCAAATTATATACGAGAAAAACGAACACAAAATGCACCAAACTTGTACACTAATTCGAGTTACAATTTCCGTCAGATGAAATGGAAAGATATGTGAAAGTTATGCATGTATAGTGTAAGTGACCCAAAAAAGTGAAATGGAAATACATTAGAAACAAACAGAATTACATGCATACTTTAAGTATTAAATATTATACATCTTAGCGAGCTGTGAAAATGACACTAATACATTACTTACTACTATAAATAATTAAACAGAAATGTTTGTGTGCAACGCTCAAAGGTTACTATGATTTCTTTTTGAAATTTTTTTTCGAATTTTTTTTTTTTGCACTTTAAAAATAACTTAGCAGTCATCAAAAAGAAATATTAAAATTTTTTCAATACGCCCAAAACCAAGTTAACAGCAAGTTAACAAATACCAATTCATCCTTAAAAGCCCTTACTCTTTGGTTTAAGGTTTATTTAAGGTTCAATTATCCTTAAAAGCCTTTAATCGCGAACTACTTTTACATCAAATGTTCAAATGCTAATTGTGGCAGCGGCCGCTGGACATCACCATTAGGTGTAATATCTTTAGCAAAACATTACATAACTAAAGTTATTCACAAAAAACTAAAGTTATTCACAAAATTGTATCCGTCCTAGGACGGGCTGTACCCCCTTGTTGATACATAGTAAAATAATAATTTTGAAATTGTTTAATCGGTATGCTATGTTTAGTACATATTGCTCATGCTGTCATTGAGTTTGGTTGTGCAAGGAGTATAGGAAACAAAAACTATAAAAGTGGTAAACAAAATCGAATGACATTCTCTAAAGATGCACGCAAGGAAGAAGCTACAGGAAGACATGCTACCGTCTATCCAGCTGCTATAATACTGTAGTCAAAATAGCGTCGATGTCTAATATTACCGCTCTACTTCATTTGGTTCAAACTGATCAAATCAGCGATGCCACTTTGATTTGTTCACCGGGTTTTCCGTGACCATTCACAAAAGTCTAAATATGGAATCTTTAACAAGATTGCCGTGTATGAGTAATGGTGTATTTTAAAGCGTACAAGGCAGGTTTGGATGATTAACTTAAAAGAACTGTACTTTGCTCAAGCTTACCGAGATATGGTTAAACTGAAATTTATTTGTTTGTATTTGTCTTTGTCAACAAATAAATTATAAATTTCAATTTTTAATTAAATATTTAATGTCGCTAAGGTTCGTCCTACAAACCCAATATAGAATAATTTATTGGCTTTTTAAACCAAAAATGTAACCCTATTTAAATACTGCGAACGCCAGCCAACTATCTGCGTTGGTTTCTCAGACCCGTCGAAGAGGCTTGAAATGTTTCAATGGATACTTATAGATAAATGTTTTCACATAATACTTTTGAGTGTTGTTGTTTTTTGAATTTAACGGTTCAAAAGGTTCCCTTGTGAGTAAAACATCGTTCTGTTTATGCTTCTCTCATAACAGATTTATTCGATTTAAAATTGTATCGAAAATTATTTACGAATAACAATGGATTGGACTACGCAAAAGAAATAACTTTTATGAACCTATTACTTCCATTGCTTACATCAGAAGAAATAAGTTGACGCAACATCTTTTTATTGATTTTGGCACGTGATTATTAAAAATGGCTTTGGTTACTATAGATTTCCGAATCATAGTGACGCACTCGAGTGCGATTCATAGTAACGCACAGGTGCGACTGATTTTCCTAATGTGTAGAGGGAAATATAAAGTATTATGAAATATGTTGTAATCATCAACTGTACTTACTGTACGAGAAATAGAAAACTAAAATAAAAAAAATAGAAATTGAAAAGTTAAGTTATTTTAGTTATGAAAAACAAAATTCATTAAATATAGCAAAATTGCACATCCTTTGAGTTAACGACCTTTATTAATTTAAAATAACGTAAACGAGGAACAATTTCAATAATCAATGATCGATTTATGGACCTTTTTCCCAAAATTGTTAGAGGAAATGTAAAAGTAGGATCAAGTTTCTGTGATAAAAAATTATTGTTTCCATTTAAAAAAATATAATGGCCTTGAAATAACCTTGAAAATTTCCGTTAAATCAAAAAAATATCCCACTCCTAAAACATCAGTGCATTTAACCAGATGTATATGTGTTAGTGTTGTACGGTATGTGTTCTGTAAAGGCATGGGGTGCCAGAGTTTTTCAAGAATTTTAATGTTGACTTGTTCGATCATTTTTCTGCCCCCCGCAATTATGTATTTTAATTTGTTTAATTTATATTTAATCTCCTTCCTGCAGGCAAGACTGTTTCATTGCCAAAAAACCCGATGAGATTCGCAAGATTTTCTTCAGCACAAATGTGTTTCTCACCGTAAAACGCATTTTCCTTTTTATAATTTTTTAAATAAATCATATTACTGTTATTGACACACCCACACAACGGATATTTTTTGTACATATCCATATTTTCCCATACTCAAATTTTTCTCATAGACAATTAAAAGTGGTTAGTACCAAGAAATTTAACTTGTTTTTTACATTTCCATGTAGGTGCTCTTTCTATTTCTTTGAATGGGGAAAATATATATAAAATTATAACTCATAATCATAAATAGAAAAATATAAGCGCAAAAAAATTTAAATTAAACACAATTACAATTGTAATTGCGAAAACAACAACATTTGTTTCACGTGGAAATCCAACGTGAATTTTTCAGGTATTTTCATTCGTTCACAATTTTTTTTACTCTTCTGTACATTGTCTTTTCAGTCGATTTGTTTTATTTATATTTATTTATGAATCAACTTAGTTTTCCAATCTAACGATTACATTCATTTAATTAGAGTACGTCTAACGATTAAGACCTATTTTACTAAAGTGGAAGTAAATTGTGTTGGAATATCCATAATTTGAAAACGAATTTATTTCAAACATAAGTGATTACTGATTAACCATAAAACATAAAGAAGAGATTTACAGTGACTTTAACGAGCTAAATAAATTTTAGTGAATATTTATTAAGTGGAATTATATATAAAAAAAAAACTTAGTACGATAAGACAAACATACAAAGACATCAAATTAATTTTATATACGTACATATAGTGTTAAAGTAAAGTTTGTATGTGCAATTAGATTTGTTTCAAGGTGAAAGCAACATATAAATCAGTTTATAATTTTATTTTGTATGTGTATTTACAAAATAGTATTTTAGTGGATACTAAAATAATAAAAAATTTCCATACGAAGTATGGATATACTGGAAGATCATACCATTTTCATTGTGGATTAAAATTAGCTAAGCTGAAAGTACTAACAAATATCAACAAGATATTGAAACTCTACTATAAAATACTGCAGGTATGTAATCTAGTCACACTTCAATAAACGTGTTTGAATATGAACTAAAACAACATATGACGTACTTAATATATAATATGTGTATGGGATAAATATTACTCGTTGTGGAGATTTGAATTTTTTAATATGTACTCTTACCTTTTCTTAATTGTTCTAATTATTATATCTAATTATTAGTTTGCGGATTAGGAATACGTACGTAGATCACACGGTAGAGAATGAAAACTATATTTTTTTACCTATCTGTTTTTAGTAAATTCAAAGTTCCCTTGTATCACTTTGAAATTACGAATTATGAGTGAATATGGGCAACCTACTTAGATAGGTAGGTTTAAAAGCTCAAGTCATACAAATATTTAGCTAGTAGAAATTAATTGATAAGTTAACAAACTACAAACTTTCAAAAGAACTCACAGTTCTGTTTCAATTATATATAAGTAGTTTGGTTTTCAGGCTTCCAATAAAAGTAATTATTAGGATACGATTTAAAAAATTTCGTTAATACTACCAACCTAAAAAAAATAAACTCTGAAAACCACTATTTTACGGCCAAAAATATTTCACATGTATAAACTATGAACAAATTAATTTTTCATATTCGCTATTTAGCTTCAATAGAATAAATTTTTCCAAAATGGCTATAATATGGCTATAAAAATTCTGGCATAATATCATTGGGATGAATGAAAAATGTTTACAAATTTTCACTATTGCCTCTGGGTTACCAGTTAATATAATTGAATGACAAATCGCGGGGCAGTACTCAAATTGTTTCGAAACTGAAACAAATTCAATTGCAAGTTCCGTTGAATTCTAACTTTTACATTATATTGGCATTTCTACTCGTAAGTATTTTAAATGTTGTTATATATATTACATATACATATATGTTGATGAGGCTTTTGCATAAATAATATTTCTGTTTAAAAATAATAGTAATTTGCAAATATCTTCTATCGAAATAAATTTTTTGTTTCATATTAATTAATTTAGTATTGGCCTAGTTTAAAATCATAATTTTTTGGGATATAATTTTGGGCTAACTTCACATACTTGCTAGACTTGCTCAGATAAGTGGGTTCACCGGTTTAACCGTCATAAATAAAAAATAAAAAAAAAAAATCCAACGGGGTGTTAAGTGGCCGAATTAACCAAAGCAAAACTCGTTTGGTTGAGTTTCTGAGGCGCTTATTCCGGACTCAGCTCAGCTGGTTCGATTAGTGCACGGCAGTGGTTCCAGTGAAAAAAAAAGGAAGTTAGCGACCGTATCGCATCTAGTAATAAGGTGAGTCCCAGTAAGAGCTTACCAATGTTTGCGTTTGGTGCTGAAGGTGGAGAAAATTGCCTATAGGTTGGCTGTATATGGAAAACCAAAATTTTCAAATCTATAATTTTTGATTTATAGTATCGACCATAATATCATTTGTACAAGTAGTGTTCCAAAATATTTCTTCCCGTTGGGTATGTTTTAAACCTTCAGGTCATGAAATAATACGTTTTATATTAGGAACTATTTATATGATCTACAAAATTCTTCAGACATAAAAATTCCACAAAAGTCCATCAACAAATAAGCTTATTCCATTTAATGTTGGTGACTGAGAAGATAATCTGAATTAGTTAAGTATTTAAAAATAAATTTGGCGAATATAACTTTTGATTTACATCCACCAAAACATCATTGGCAGTGTCCGCAATGTTTCATGAATTTAAAGCAGTGGTTTAATTAAGAAATCCGACTCCGGGTGATATGACCGAAGGAATTCTCTAGAGCCGGAATAAATCAATTTTATTTAAGGCACTATTTAAAGAATCGATGTCACATCTCAAATCACATTTTTCTTCAAACCAGTTTTTAATTCCAGTCTCGAACCGCATTCTGAAGTAGTGGGTGTGGATGATTATTGGATCCTAAATTGTAAAATAGACATAATTAATATTTTGATGATTCTGCGCATAAAAAAAATCAAATGCAGTACATGCAGAACAAAACTGTTAAAAGAAAATGATGCAGTAACATCACCTTACGAAACGTTTCCGTGAGAGAAAAACTTTAACAAAACGACGAATGTAAATATTTCTGAGCAAGTATCTAGAAAGCAATGTGACTTGTCGAGCGAGATTTTAATTCATGGCTACCACCGACACATAATGATCCATGTTTTGAACAAATAAAACAATTAATAAAATATTTTATACTCATTTTAACAAGAAAAAACTCTAAGTGGCCCATTTTAAAAGGTGATTTCAAAAAAACCTAAATATCAAAATAGATCGGGGCCAATCAAAGCTACAAAAAGATTAAAAAATTTAAATGCTAGTAAATAATTTAAGGATAGTATTTATAGTTTCCAAACATGAATTTAAAATGTTTGAAATAAAGATTTAAAATTTAAATAAATTTTTGAATTACCGAAATTTTCGACAAATTTCAAGTAGATTTTATTTACACAGACATTTGAAAAATTTCGACTACATATTCGGTAACTAATTATTTTCATTCATCCTCGTGCATTTTCAAATGTGCTTTAATTATTGCCCCTCAATGATTGCGTTATTCCGATGATTCTTCTTGACGACAATTTTAAAATTGAGATGTTTCATTCTAAATTTTAATTAAAAAAATGAAAATATAAAAAAAAAAAAATCACGAAGTAGTAAATCAAGAATCTATTTCATTTCGTTCGCATTTCATGAATCGTCATATTTACTTGTTCCAATTATTTTAGCTTTCTTTAATTCAAATAAAGTAAATTAATGAAATAATTTTCATTGACTGTGCTGTACATGATTGGCAGTTAAGAAATATTACATTTCACCAAAATAATATTTTTGCACATAATTTTTATAACACAATAGCCTTAGCTGGAATCATTTCTATATAATCAATTGAAATTTTGAGAGAAAGAGTCAATTGAAACTTTATCTAGTTTTAAAATCAACAAATAAGAATTTGGCCATTATTTATTTTGCACAAAAAAGGCACTCATTCGAATGTTTAGTAATGATGCAAATTTCCTTGAGATTTTTAGGGATTCATCCATTTCGGGTTCTCATACGACATATTTACCATAAATCTTTTGTTTTTATTAAATTGCATATAGCCCACTTCGTGGCAATACCTCCTACCTGCAATTTTGGCATAAGTGAGGTTTTAATGCAGGAATACGGGAATGTAGCTTACGAATCTTTACATGTAAGATGTAACCTAAAGAAGGGGATAAAACTTAAAAATTGAGAGATTTATCTATTTCTTCTATACAGAGGCAGTCCATATTAATATGAAACAGTTTTCCTCGTTTTCTGAAAAATACAATTTATTCAGAGAGGAGTTATTGGCACGAAGCGGGCGATGCACGTATTATTAAGACAATGCCTTCTACAATCATTTCCTTCTTAAGCACACTATGGAAATACAGGTACCAGCTAATGCAATATATCAGACATACACAACGATGACACTGCAAACACCTGAGTGAAATCTATGGTAGAATAGGCTATCTCTGACTCTCTGACTAATGTAATTGAAACTTCATATTTATGTTTTTTCATAATTGTGGCAGCTTCCAAAGACCAGAAAATTTATTTTAAAATATAAGATTTAAGAAAAGATTTTGCTTAAAAGTTTCTCAAAATTCCCCTTGCGTAAAGGAAAGTATTGTGTTGGCCAGACCTCAATGTAGGTAAAACATATTTAAAGTTTAAGTTACTATTTATGGCGGCATAAGAGGGAGTTACGAGACCAATGACATTTACGGTTACGTGTGGAATATGAAATGGATGTTAACTCAAGTAAAAGTCGTAACTAACAAATAGTCTTACCTAAGGCTCTTTTTTAGTAAGCGACTGTGCGCCAAAATTGGGCAGTCCATTTCCGCTCTCGGTTGCACGCCAACGTGATTTTTTCGAATTTATTTATTTATTTGTTTAGAGAAAAGTTTATAAATTTGGCTTGAGTACATTTATGTTATTTGTATTTATTGAAAAATGGTCGGTAATGAAACACAATTCGCAATTTTGTTTACTAGTATAAATGCTACGATTGTTCTACATGCTAACTTTTTTTGTTGGTAGTAGTGAAAAAAACGTTATGTGTAACGCGCGGGTAAGTTTTTTGTTTTTCTCGGTGGAATTGTACAACTGTACATCCCTCAGGCTATAAACTTCAACCTTGAAAAACAAAAACAATATACCGCCAAAGAATATGCAAATAGCTATTTATCAAAATACGCCTAAGCACTTTTTCCTGACGGCCATCTCAACAAATTTTTATTTTTATTAACCTAACGGGTTGTTTTTTATTTTTTACTGAGAAAAATGAAGATAAACATTCACCAATTTATCACTTAGGCTGTTTTCGAAACCGGTAACTCACGATATAGGAAATTAATAAGATATGTGATAATCTATCGATAATGATATCGCGATAATCTACAATCACGATTTCGAATTAAATTTTAGTGAATATTTTTAATTTTATAAAGGAAAGCGCTGCTGAAAGTCATCGTTTACTTGTAGAAGCTTACAGTAAACATGCTTTTTCTGATAGTATGTATAGAAGGTGGTTTATGCAATTAAAAGAAGGTTTATATGATGTTGAAGACGCACAACGTGAAGGTAGACCGAGAAAACTTGAAGATGAAAAATTGAAAACATTATTGGATGAAGATAACACGTCAGACGTCTACATGGAATGGAGATGGTTCAAAAATTTGGGAATTGGATTCCACATGAATTAACAGAAAGGCAGATGGAATATCGAAAAATTACTTCTAAAATGCTTCTTCCAAGACAACAAAGGGTTTTCTGGTAAAGAAAGGTAAAGCCTGGTGAAGCTGGTTCATCACAGCAAATAAATACAACAAAACTTCCCACTAATGACGATTATTTGGCACAAAACTCTCCATTTTAAATCGAATAAAAAACTGTGTTGTTTATATTTTAACCAAATGTCATATATTACGTTTTGAAGGTTATGCGGAGACTTTTCAAAAACATGTATTACTAGATTCACACAATACATATAAGAACAATTACACCATCTATTAGAAAAACGGAACTTACTTTTACAATATACCCAATATAATTCGTGATTATCCTGATTTGCCAAGATCATGTAGTGCCAAATTGAGAAAAATAACAGGTTAATGTAGAATATACGAATATCTAGTTTGTGTGTAATACACTTCTCTGTGGAATCTAATAACTTATTATTTGAATATTATGGCGAGGGTCACCCGATGGTTATTTGCCATCCCTTTTCAAAAAAAGTCTCGTTTGGTGATATTTTGCCTATGAAAAATTTTTTAAGGCAACATAACAGAAAATTTAAAATTTGTGTTTATTTGATGAGTGCTAAAATAAAAGTCGTCTTCTTTTCGATTTGTAATATTTAAAATTACAGACAAATGTGTTCTCTTCCAAAAAGAGATTCAAGAATCAATAATGTTGTGTAATTTTTTATTAATGTGGTCAATAAATTAATAATATAGGTCGAGTAATCAAGGACCGGTTTATGTGAACGTAAAACGCGGGCCATGTTCTCTACATTTAAGGACAATTTAAATTAAAATTAAAAATTTCATAATAGCTACTCATATTTTAATATTTGACAAATTTTCATATTATTAACAAAAATATTTTAATAAAATAAATTAATTAAATTTCAATAAATGAAAAACTTACCTTTACATTCAATAAACCAAAAACAAAGTTCGAATTCTGGCTTATCATTAAAAATCATTATTAAAAAATTTGATTCACTCAACTATGTTTAAAAAAACAAAATTATCAAAAAATAATAAGAAATCCCGTTCTGGAGTTCGACGGATCTGCGAATAAATACACTAAAATATCAAATTAGCCATACTGAATTACGACTGTGTAAAAACTGTCACTTTTTGTGCCAACTTTTCTACAGATAAGTTATTGAAATACTAAGCTTTACCGAACGAGGAATAACGAGAATTATAAATTGTGGGAAGCAAAGGCCACTGTGATTTTTCGACTTAATAATTTTAAAAAAATCATTCTTCTGCAACTTTCACTTTGCACCTAAAACATTTTCTTGTTTCTATGAAATGTTTGTTTGTAAAGCACAAAGGCTACTTTGATAATTTTCCGATTATTAATGTTGTTTTCGATTGATTTTTTTCCCTCTATGGAAAAGCAATCTCAATTTAAGCGTCAATCGAACAAGAACAACTCATTGTTCTTTTAAGTTTGTCGGTTATCTGTCAAAATATAAGAAACTAGAAAATTGCAAATATAAAATTTAAAAAATTCGTTTTCGATGCAATATTGAGATTAATTTAATTACACTTCTAAATAAACAATGGCCATAATAAGTTTTCAAACTGAAAACCAATCAGCCAAATCACAGAACCAGAATAAACCTACAAACATATTTACGTAAAAGACGGGTAAATCTACAGAAAAATCGAGATTTCTAAAAAGTGACTAAGAACAACGTTTTTTCTTCAATCTAACAAACTAAAAGCAAAAAAAGCAAATTTTTCTCCTTCAGAGTGCTTTTTTCGACTCAATCAATCGAAACCGACATAACACAAATTAATAGCGAAACCCAGCGAATACTTATAGCTAATTTATTTACATTGAATTTCTTCGTGCTATTTAAAAAGTATTAAAGGACGAAGAAAAGTACAAATACATTTTATCCATATATAAAAATGAGACGGGCTTACTCAAAATTTCATTTTTTCCTTTCAAAATGTTGCTTTGATTTTATAAATTTTAAGACGAAAAAAGATAAACCAGTTCATCATACAGGAAATCATATAAATGATTGTCTTTTACAAAAGAGCAAAAGATTAAATATAAATCAGCTATTAAGTTTTTTGTTGTAATAGATTATTACTTTTTCTCCAAAACTACAAGTCGAGTAGCTATATTACAAAACCGTGTCTCAATAAAGGGGAAAGTATAAGTTTTAGCTAACGTTTTCGCTAACATAAAAAACAAACAAATACCGTTATGGAATCTGTAATAAGTGCGCTTTATACGATAACCCACTTGACTGGGTGAAAGAAAAATTGATTTTTGGTCATCATTTTTTGACACTAGATGAAATGATCTTTTCTTGATAATAAAAGTAAACTACTACGTTCCAACATTTATTATAAGGTTCCATCGTATTATTTGTGCACAGTCTTCAGTTTAATTGGAAATTAAATGACTTGTTATATACAATAAATAAATTGAATGCGCGGTACAAAATACAATAGGGCGGGATGATAAAGTGAGTTTCAATTATCAAAGAAACGCAAAATTGCTGTTCATCAGATATTCTCGAATATATTTCGAAACAATTTTTTTTTGTATCATACACATTTAAAACTACATATTCCTGTAGTAGAATGCCTCACATGTACAGTTCGGGTGTGTTTTGTCATCGAAATGTGTATTGTGTAGTAAATTAATAAAAAAAAAACACATTGACGAATATACATATGTACATATGTTTTATGTAGATGTTACAAAATGTAATTAGATTATTTTGAAAACTGTGAAACATTTTTTTGTTATTTCATTCATAAATAATTTACGTACCTGCAATGCTCTGACTGACTAACGTCTGTTGTACCTATTAAAAATTATGATTAGCTTTTTTTTCAAAACTATATCAATATGACACAACATCATCACCATCTACTTTGATAATGCGAAATCAATAGCAGAAAATATAATTACACTCGTCAATAGCTATATATTCCATTTTCACGTGGCACTTTCATACTTTTATTCTTTATGTATACTTTGTTATTCTGTGCTTGGTAACCTTTCGAATTTTTTTTTTCTCGAGAGTTTTGCTTTGCACAAGATGATTACGTGTGGGGAATGAATGTTTAGGGAGGATGTCTTTTTTTGGGGGTGGACATAAATTTGAGAGGGGGGAAAAGCACGTAACATTTACAAAAAAAAACGTTTTTATTGAAATTTTTCTGAATAATATTCGATTTGATAAATAAATATATTTATAAATTTTGTGGCGAATTGATTGACACGATGTGAGATATCCCTAAACATGTGCACCTCATATTAGTTTTAAATTATTATGCAAATAATTTCCAAATCGATTGTTTCGTAATTTATTTAATGGTTTGATATGCATGTATTTACATACACTATAAACATATACGAATACGAAAAATTATCTTAAAACTTATCACTCGTCACGTTTCTCTTAATGCTTTTCTTGATAAACTTTATTCACTTTCTAGTGTGCCTGCCTATTTGTAAACAAACAAACTTAAAGCCTAAGTTTATTAAAATAATGGAAATAATCAATAATCAATTGTAGAATCAATGTACTGCTCCACTGTGTGTTTCGTTGAATTGCTGGGCTTGTTTAAGCACTCAGTTTATTTTGCTGTTTATCAAAACTGAATAATTTATAATATTTATTTACATTTTATTTGTGTTTGTTTTTCATTCAAAATCAAGCCGAGAATTTTAAATTGTTACATATGTACATATATATATATCCAGGGTAATTAATTCAATTTGCTGAATAAAATAAATCAATTAACCTTTTTTTTTATTTCGCGTATTTACGCGGAACAGGAGAAATCATCTCTTTATCATTCATATTGATTAAATGGCCAAACCCATAATACGATTTTACGATAATACTATTAAAATACTAATAAGTAATAATAATTTTTTGTGTACTATTTATTTATTTGTGTGTTAGACTAGCCAAACAGACCTGATTTTTGGGTCAAATTTGGAAACTCATCATAAGACAAGAACCTGTGCCGAAAATATTAACAATTATCATGCCACTAATGAATAACAATTTTGTTTTGCAGCCAAATTATTTATCCAACTTGGCCGCACTCAGTTTGGCTACTTTTTTATATTATATTACAGGTGATTTATTGAACGTATTCTCATTATTTTCATATTTTTCTATTTCAGAGCATTTCATACACCACTAACTGGTATATTCGAGAGTATTCAACGATATAAATGACCAAGTATTTAATCAAAATACGAAACGATTAAAACCCTCAATCATGGATTGGTTACTAGCAAATCCTCAAATACATAGTACGTTTGCATCATTGGGTTCGATGCAAAACGATCAGTACATAATAAGTGAAAATTGCCTTTCGATATTGGATGAAATTAATTGCAAACTACTGATCGAAGATCATACGCTTAGAACATTTCGACGCGCTATAGGATATGGGCAAAATGTTAAAAATGATTTAGTTCCGCTGCTATTGAATTGTAAATGTCATAAAATTATTGATTCGTGTATACGAATTTTGGTAAATTTAACTGTACCCGTTGAGTGTTTGGTCAATGTTGATGTAATGAAACGAACAGAGACTGGACGGCATACCATATACGAGCTCAATAAATTATTGATAACGTGCAAAGAAATATTCACGGATGTGCGTACCACAAAATCGATTATCGATTTTATGAAACATATACTTGAGAAAGAGGTTAAAACTTCGCTTGAAAATTGTGATAGCATCAATAATTGTTTACTTCTATTACGAAATATATTACACATACCAGACACGAATTCCTACAAAACGTCGATGCAAAATCAACTAGTTTGGAATTTATTCACCCAGAGTATTGATAAGCTGCTTTTGCATTTGATGTCATGCACACAAAAATCATATTGGGGCGTTACAATGGTTCAGCTAATCGCTTTAATGTATAAAGATCAGCATGTAAATACATTACAAAAATTATTAAATATTTGGTTTGAGGGGGCAATGTCCGACAGTTCAGATGATAATGAAAGTAATACAACACCACCAAAACAATGTAGCGGTGATTCAAGCCCAATGTTAACTTCTGATCCTACGTCAGATTCGAGTGACAACGGTGGAAAGGGCAGTTCAAATGATGATAGCATATCCGGATCGTGCTCAAACAGTGTGAGTGAACAAACCGAATCAAAACAATTCAATCGCATGAATCAGGACACATTTCAATCGCCTATAATTTGGGCTAAACCATCTAAACAACAGTTGACTAAAGATCGCGGTGAATCAATCGCATCGAATCATTGTTCGTCGATCAGTAGCTCAAATAATAATAGTAATAGTTCAATGCGATCGAAAAAACGTGACTTACCCTCGTCTCAATCAGAATTGTCCGATTGCGGTTATGGTACACAGGTGGAGAATCAAGAATCGATTTCAACGTCAAGTAATGACGATGAAAATCCAAAATCGAAACCAATTCATCATCCACCAACTAACCAAAAGCAGCGTTATAATCCGGCGCGAAGTAGTAATTTGACAATACAAGATAAGAAGGAGTGGCGTAGAAAAAAATTAGTGAAACGAAGTCGAAGCAATTTGTAAGTAGATACAATAATTAATTTATAAATCCTTAAAAAGCTTTTCAATTTTTTTTATCGTCAACTGGAAGCAGACTGACTTCTATAAAATTTGTAATATTTCTAAAAAAACTTAATTACCCCTAAATGTCATTGTTTGATTAGTTTTGTGTTTTAGATTATTACTAATGAAGAATTTAATAATATCTTACTGCAAGAATTTTAATAAAATTTAGAAAATAGTACGATAAAAATTGTATTAACAATGTATATAAAATCTAAGCATAATCGGAGGGGGTTGAAATTTAATTTATTTATTGTTCTGACTCGTCTTCTGCAGTTATGCAAGGTAATATAAAATATTGCTATGAATTAACATTTAAAGCACGTTTACTAAAATAAAAACATAAACAATACAAAACAAAATTGAAAAGCTTCTTATGTGGTTATCTAAAATTAGATGAAGAAAGTTATTTATGTACCAATTAGAATGCCAAACCTTACTATTTATAGAGCATTTTGTTAGTAAAAAGGTTACAGTTGAATTATGTCAAAACATATAAACTTTTTATACTATTTAACTGAAATCCTATAATTACAATTCTTTAAAAATAACTTTGAAATTATTTAGTAATTGCGATTGTTTACAATTTATTTTTATTTTTATTTGTTTAATTTTTTTGTTTAGAATTAACATGAAAGGCCTGGTTCATCATACACCGAGCGATGAGGATATATCAAACATTTTGAAAGAGTTTACCGTCGATTTTCTTTTAAAAGGCTACGGTAACCTTGTTCAAGAGTTACATACACAACTTTTAACCGATTTACAAGTTCAAGTGGATACATCACATTTTTTCTGGTTGGTTACGTATTTTTTAAAATTTGCCGCCCAACTAGAACTTGAACTCGAACACATTAGTTTTGTGATTTCATTTGATGTGGTCAGCTATTTGACATTCGAGGGTGTTAGCTTATGTGAACAGCTAGAATTGGCCTCAAAACATCAGGGTAGTGATTTAAAACCATGTTTGCGACGTATGCATTTGGTTGTGACCGCAATACGAGAATTTTTGCAAGCCATTGAAACATATAAGCGTATAAATCATTTATGTTTGGAAGATAAGGAACATTTAAAAATATTACAATGTCAAATTGCGTCGACAAATGATTTAAAATGTTTGTTTATATTGTTAATCCAACGGTATAATCCAACATTGCAGAGTAAACAATATTTACAAGATTTAATTATAACAAATCATATACTGCTGGTACTTTTGGATGGTGCGTCGAAATTCCCCGAATATCATGGCAAAGTAAAAATGATAGAACATATTACCCAATTTGCGACCGTTGAGATTATGTACAAATATGGGCTGCTGCTCGAGGATTTCCGTGAAAATGGTGAATTTGTCAACGATTGTATATTTACAATGATGCACCATATTGGTGGCGATTTAGGACAAAGTGCAACCCTCTTCCAACCGATCATATTAAAAACTTATTCACAGATTTGGGAAACTGAATACGAATTGTGCGATGATTGGTCCGACTTAATTGAATATGTTATTCACAAATTTATAAATACACCACAACCGGCACCAATATCAAGTTCCATATTAAATAATAATGAAAATATGTCACATACACCACACGAAGATGGTAATTTACAGATAAATTGGACTCAAGAGACTATGGACAATCTATATTGGTTTTATGTCCAGTCGAAAAAATCTCTTGATGTTGTGGGCAAAATAATAAAAAGTTTTCAAGACAACGGTAATCATAATATAAAAGCTCGTTTGGCGGTTATCCAACAATTGCTCCAGCAGGTAAATTCATTCTGTCTATAAATTTGTCAAATTTTTCAATCGAAGAAAATTTGTAACAGTCTGTATTTTCAGGATATTATAAATTTTGTTGAGTACGACGAGCTGATGCGATATGAAGATGTCCATTTTGTGCGATCTATTAAAACGCCGACTACAACAGTTGTAACCGATCCAGAATCTGGTATCGAAATTAAAGAGTTCGATGATCAGAGTGTGTTACAAAAACCCATCGATGATATACAAGTAAATTTCTACGCAATACATATCATTTTACTGTACATTTTATAATTTTTTTTTAATCCTTGCAGGTGCTTTGTGATCGTCTGCTGAAGGAAAATAAAGGCGAGCATTTAAAATGGTTACAACAAATTTTGGTCGAATGTTGTTTCGTTAAATTGAATATTTTTTGTGAGCATGCAAATAGTGCAAAACATGTGAAACTATTACAAGAGATTCGAGTTTTAGAGCCCGTTCCACATCACTGCATAGGTAAAATGATAAAATTAAACTTCAGTCGAGCAATTCGAATTTAATTAAATTTTATTGGTTTTAGTGAAAAAGCAGTCGATACCTGTCGTCCCATGGAACGCCGAACAAAGTAGCATATTAAATTATCAGCCTTTTGCGTTACTTTTACATAAATTGGGATTCCATTTGCCAGCTGATGCTGGAAAATTATTCGTTCGAATACCCGATTTTTGGACAGCCGATGTACTGTACAATGTAGCCTTAAAATTAGGACCGCTAGACAAATGTAAGTAATTTTGGTCTTCTATAGACTTGAAGGAAACCCTACCATCTTAACGATAATTTACCCTCGATTTATAGCAATACTAAAATTCGATGAGTCTCAATTAAAAATGAATCAACAACAATTACCTGAAATGTCTCAACCACTATCGATCGATTGTAATAATGCTAATCACATACATCCAATCGATCCAATTACGAGTTTTAGTGATTATTTTGCAATCCCTCGAACAAAAACATCAAATTCAATGATCCGGTGAGTTAAGATTTAAATGAGTTAAGAGCAATTTAGGTCTTGTGGAATATAAAAAAATATAATAAATCAGAAATTCCAGAATCACTAACGATAAAATACTAAAAAAAAAAAATGTATAAAATAATCCAAAAAATTTTACGAATTTCAAGATCAATTTCTATATTTTTGTTATTGCATAAAATCAAATTTTTGTTGTTTTTTTTGTTTTTCTATTTATTTTTATTTTTATTTCTTCCACTTACTATTTAATGTTTTAAATAAAAAAAAAAAAAAACTCGATACAAAAAAAAAATATAACTTTTGTTGAGGCATAAACAGTTTTACACCAGATCCGACAACATCAATGCCAACTGTACCAAATTGGCTGCATATTGTTATGAAAAGTAAAAATGTCGCCAATCAAAGGTAATTTTGTTTGTTTTGACTACACAAAATGTTTATTTTTAGGAATTTTTATTACAAAAAAAAAAATGGTTTGAGTAAGCATTTTAAATGAGATTGGAAAGATTTCCAAATGAGCATGATTACTTGTGTCTGTAAATATTCGCTTTATTATTATTTCACACGAGTGTTTATTAAATAATCACTTTGATTATAATATTTTGCTGACACCTTACTTTTGTTTTCTATTTACAGCATATCCCATTTAGTAGAAACGGCAACGCCTGTCACCATAAACCTTACAACAACCACCCCAAAAGTTTCGACTGAGACAAACGAAACATTAACAGTTAACATAGTTGACACTGAAATGTTTATACAACGTACAACAGCTACAATAACAACAACCACTACAACTTTAACATCATCGACCAACCTACCACTTATAAATACTAGCAACAATACAATCAACCATAGTAAAAAAAGCCTTTTTAATTCAATACTTAAACCGGTGACGATTAATGAACAATCAACAGTGAGCTCACATTATAAAAATCAATCAAATAATTTGAGCCTACTAAAAATAGTGGACAGTACGAATACTGAGAATAAACTCGAAGCTGGCGATAGTGGTCATGAGAATGATGATACAATTATCCAAAATCAAGAGGATCTTGATGCTTTAAGGTATGTTACATTAAAATACATTAAATATACTTAAAAAAAAAATACAATTCCAAAAAACCATCTCAGGATAATTAAAACTGATTCGTAGAAAAATTAGACTAATCAATAAAACATTTCTAGCGTGACCGCATCATAGATGTGTCCTGATATAAAACAAAGCAGGAAAGTCAAAAAAACATTATATAAAAGATGTTTTATTTATCTCAATTGGAGCATAAAATTCCAAATAAGTTTGTTGTCCACAAAAATTTGTTATTTTTATAGAGCTTTTTAAACTTTATATTTATATATAAATAACACGTATGATGAAAACACTTCAGGAACACATTTTTAAGGTACATTGAACAGATTTCTTATAGTTGGTTAATAAAAAAATATTTTTTAAGTGATCATATTACAATTTCTAAAGTTCTTCGGAATGAGTTCCAAATTGAAACAACATTTTTTTACTCTCCTGAAATTGAATAATTAAATACTTATTATTAAATAATTTTAATTTCTGGATTTCTAAAATATCTTCTCCTCAAAAAAATGATTTTGAAAGTGGGTAATTCTCAATTTATGACGGACATATTGATATATATATATATATATATATATATATATATATATATATATATATATATATATATATATATATATATGTATATATATATATATATATATATATATATGTATTTATTTAGCAACACCACATTCTGAAATGCATGTCTGTTTCTGCTTCTCCAGGTAATGCAACAAGAAATTTGGGAGGTACAACCGTTTATTCTGAATTTAGTTAGTTTTTACACAATCAGGAACTTTTTTACTTGGTTATTTCTCATATGAATGCCCTTTAACAAATAAAATTATTGTCAAACTGTATTCCTCCTTCAATAATCAACCCACACCCATTTTAAACCTATTACAAATAACAAACAAATTGGGCCAGTCTTCTTATGGGGAAATACAAATTCATGTGACAAAAATATATTTCTACTTCTAAATTGTGTCGAACAATTTTTCCTACGTAAAGTAACTCCATGGGACCGATTTTAAACATATAACAAATCTTCTCTATTCTTTTTTTAAATGAGGCCATATTGGAAAACAGTCAAACATAGGTAGATTTTTAAATTCGTAATTTTCTTTCTTTCATTATGTTCAGTTTCTTAAAAGACATCTTTGAAAATAGTACTATTTAGCAGAACGAGAGATACAAAATATTTAGGCCTATAGAAATCCTAAAAATTTTGAACTGAATTAATTTTATTTTTAATAAAAATAATTATCTAAAAAATATTAAATTTTGCTTGGAGATGTCGATTAACATTAGAAGAAGTATTGTTACGAACTGGGCTTCTGAGTTCGTCCGGATTTTGCAATTATAAAAACACTGTGTACTTTTATCTCACTTGACTCGACTTTATTCCACTTTACTTTTATACACTTTAATATTTGCTTTTACTTTACTTCTTTAAATCTGTCCGCTTGCCACTTGTGGGGGCTATAACAACAGATTTATTTCACTTGTTACACACACGATTTAAAGTAAACCAAAAACTATTCCCTGCTTGCCATCGGTTGTGTTTATATACTACTTTGGTACTGCTCTCGAAATTTCCTTTATTGCGTGTCATAAATCATCTTCATTCTTTTGTATTCTGTTTATGACCCATAATCATCTGGAACTATCGTTTATGGCTTGTCATAATCATCATCATTCTATATTGGCGACGGGCGGTGTATATGTATTTGTGTTGTTATTCATTTTATTCAAAAATCACTAAACCACGCCTCCCTTTGTAAGCTATATCTCGGACGTTATTGTTTTTACTGGATCATTATGAATTTGTGCGTTGGTGTACAAACATGTTTCGTTATCCTCAATAAATAATTGTAATAAAAACATGAGCTACGACGAGCATCGAACCATCGACCTTTATGTTCGTCCTACGCGCCAACCGTTTGAGTTATTGCTGTTCATAACGTGAACTTGATGTATGATGACCATAATCGTCACACTACCCCCTCCTTAATTCTGTTCGCCCCGAACAGAAACATTATTCGGATCTCCTTGATATCGTGGCAGCCTATCGACGTGTACTACTCTGTCGCGGGTTTTGCTGCATCTTGTACAGCGACGTCGTTTGTTTTTTTTTTACCGTTCGGTGCTCTCTGGGAAAGTGTTCTCGTTTCTTATTTCTTTTGTACTTGATCCTGATACTGCTGCTGCGGTCCTCCAATCTTTTTTCTTAAATCCTTTTAAGGACTCTCTGATCCTGGTCTGAATTTGACTCAGCTCTGCAGCTTCCAGCAATGCGGCTATAAGAGCTTTGGCCGTTGTCGTATCATATTGCGCCGTATTGATGAATGTATCCATAGTAAAACTATTTAAAATAATTGCGGGAGCTGTGCCGTATGCTAGCCTGGCAAGCCGTGTGTTTTCTGCTTGCACACTGAAAAAAATTATTGGTAAAATTTCCTATTTTCTACATACTTTCTAACCATAGATATAGGCTATTTTGGGACAACCAGAAATTCTAATTATATGATGTATATTTTTCCAAACCATCGAATGGGCGAAATCCTTAATAAGCTATTGAATCTTAGCTAAACAGTATTGGCGATTATACTTTACACATTTGAAAGAAAGCTATTTACGTAGAAGGAATTACCAATCATATACAATTGAAACCCCCTTATGGATAGCAATTTCTCAAATATTTGCGCAATAGCTACAACAATTATTGGTAAAAATCCCTTTATACTGTCAACAAGCCGTTAGTGATTGAACCTTGTCTTAAAAAATAGGAACATTGCACATTAAGACTACGGAATGATCCAGATAATATAGAAGGTCAGCCTCGACAAAATTGTGGTATTACTATAATTTTAAGAATATTATAGGTAGTATGCTAATCATTTAACTAATAAACGCCATTTATAGGCATACAAATGACTTCAAGAAATATCGTTTCACTTAAGTTGCACAAAAATTGAGCTGGTGTAGATAATAGTAATTAGTAACTATATCAGAACTGCTGTCTTCCGATGATGTTACTGTTATGTGTGAGATAAACCGAAAAAACAGAAACGTAAGATTAAGAAATTTTATTTATATATTTCGTTTTTATGCAAAGAAAATCAGTGCACAAACTGTCCTTACCAGTAGGAGGTTCCTCAAAAATTTTGTTGAAAAAAGTTCAACAACTTTAATATAAATAAATAAATGAGTTTAGTATAATATAACAAATGAGCCGGCAGCTTTTTCTTCATCTGAAAAGAAATAGTAAAGCAACCAAAAAAAAAAAAATAGAAAGGAAATTTGTGAGGTTACATTTGTCCAAAATTAGGCAAGCTAACAAAATCTATAAGCACAGCTACTGGCTATTTATTTAGAACCATACTTCGTATGTCAACCTGAAAAATTTGACTAAATTTAGTTAAATTCTATGTTCGAGTGGTTATCTTGACTCTTCGCGAGGTCTTGGTTTTAATTATTTTAAATATTTGTTTATTAAATTTTAAATCTACTGAAACTTAATATTTAATGCACAAAACTAATTTTACAAAATCAACCAAAAAAGAACATGGTGCGGTGCATCTGTTCGACCGAAAATCAGAACAAGAATTTTGCTGCAACAAGCATTATTTTTCAATTAAACAAAAAACTCTACATTTGCCTACCTTATTGGAAAAATACCAATAAGATTTGAAAAATTGCTTTAAATGAAATAACAAACCACTAAGTTTAGTTAATGATTACAGATTACAGTAATGCGATTTCTTCTACCAAATTTTGACGTTAACTCTTTAAATAAGGAGTCAATCCAATGTAAATTGTTAATATACCCATAATGAACCACTATCATAAAGAAGACTCAATGGCGTCTTACATTTTGATTACTTATCTTGAAAATAGACCACTTGTTTAAGTTAGAAATATGTATATAAACTATAATTTTACTAATTGCTATTTATACTTACTCGTACCGTTGGCTTTGATATAAAAAAAAAAAATGTTATATAGAATATACAATATGTAATGGGAAATTATCTGTACACTATAACGATTTCAACAATTTGGTTAGAAATTATTTCTTATAACTTGGGAAAATTACTTTAAGTTCAGCTTGCCTGCGGTTTTGTGGTTGTATCTTGTGAGGCTCCTGCATTTGGGGGTTTCCGTACCATACCCCCAACGTGTTCATCAGCTGCTCGTAGTTCTTCTGCGATTCCGGCACGTCAAAGTTAACCCACTGGATAACTGTTCATGGAATACTGGTGGTTTCATGTTGCTGGAGCTGCCGTTTCGGTGGTGATCTGATGAGTTCGAGTGTATGCTACCTTCTCCATGCTGCACAAGAGGTGCATCCTATCCTTCTTCTAGCTCCAGTACTTTATTTTGAAGTTTTTGAAGTTTTTCTTCTCCGTTGCTCATAACTGTATCTTGAAGCTGTTACAAATTCTTGTCGACATCGTCCTCGAGTGTGGTAATTTTCGATAGTACGCCTTCGATTGATTGTTGGAACTCTTCTTTCTGTAATTGTAGAGACTGCTGTAGGGAAGATAGTTGCGATAACATCTTCTCCTCATGTGATTTCAACTGTAACAACAGAATCTGGTTCTGCGATGACATTTCCTCAATTAATGTTTGCTGTAGCCTCAATAATAGCGTAGCTAGATCTGATTGTCCGGTCGGTTGTGATGTTGAAGGTTTTTGATCTACTGAGGCTGGCACCTTTTGTTCCCTGCGTGTTTCCTCCACCTGCATCAATGTTTCAAGACGCAATTGTAATTCTGACTTCGTCCCCAACTTGGGCCCCCCTTGCGGCGAGAGTCTCTTTCAATTCAGCGAGGTTCATCCTGTCGACATTTATTTTTACACCTGGGTTTTTCGGATTGCAAAATTCCACACTTCTGACACCAATTTGTTACGAACTGGGATTCTGAGTTCGTCCGGATTTGGCAATTAAAAACACTGTGTACTTTTATCTCACTTGACTCGACTTTATGCCACTTTACTTTTATACACTATAATATTCGCTCTTACTTTACTTCTTTAAATCTGTCCGCTTGCCACTTGTGGGGCTACGACAACAGATTTATTTCACTTATTACACACACGATTTAAAGTAAACCAAACCTATTCCCTGCTTGCCATCGGTTGTGTTTATATACTAATTTGATTCTGCTCTCGAAATTTACTTTTTTGCGTGTCATAAATCATCTTATCTACGAGTTGTGCTTAACGTTTTTATTTCTCACTACCAACTGAAACAGCTTGGATGGTTTTTATTAGTGTATAAAATTACGAAATGTAATTCAATTCCGACCATTTTTCTAAAAAGACAAATGACCTAAATAACAAATCCAAAAAAAATAAATCAACTTGGCATGAAAATAATTTACTTTCGTGTAACCCGCTGTCTACACTAGGCAAATCCACTGATATTTTCTATCATGATAAAAATTTTATCAATGTATGTGTTTGTATATTATACTCATTTTGACATTATTAGCAAATTACCAGGAGGCTATTTCACATAATTTTATTAGTAAATTATGTATTATCAAATGTTATAAAAAAATTGCTTTATTTCCCATTTGAAATTGTTCTCTCGTGTTGAAAATAGAATGTTATGGAAGATACTGTTTACAAAAAAATAGCGGTCGAAATGACCGTAAATGTTGAAAACGTTAGGAAAAAAATAAGGAATCTTCGAGATGTACAAAATAAAAAATTAAAACCGAGTAAAAAAAAATCTGGAAGCGCAGTTGTTGAGGTGGTGGTTCTCCATATTGTACAATTTTCTGAAAAATTTTCTTGGACAAATTATTTTTAACCTAACTACAACTGGAAAGTGTTAAAAAACAACTAATGTTTTGATAACATTGAAACAATTTTGTTTAACATTTGAAGATATTATTATGATAGTGAAATGTTCAGCTATGATATTTTTTGGACAAATATTTGTCAATACATTGTAAAAAACCATATACAAACATAAAATTGCTGATAGAAAATATCAGTGAATTTGCATAGTTTAGACAGCGGTTAAGCGACGTAACACAGAACGTGGCTTCTCTTACACTTAGCCTACTTTTTAGAAATGTAATATATTATGTTACCAGTACATGAATTTTGGTCGTAAAATGGGAATTGATAAATGAGGGTTTCATATAAGTACAAGGTGCATAATATTCAATTTTATTATTGTGTGGTTTAATTTTTTTCTTTGGATAAGTGTGTTTGTTACTATGCTTATAAACAACACGCTAACACAAAGAGAAAAATTGTACCACATAATAACAAATTTGAATTTTATACAGTTTGTAATCTAGCCAATAAAGCTGAAGAAAAGCCCGAAGCATGAATTTTGATAAAACCTTTTGCATTAAATTCTATTGGGTGCCAAGATCAAAGTCTATATTCTTTTTTTGACGCCCACCATATTCTACCTAGCAAGACTTAAAAACGATTTTCATATATAGGTGATAGCACAGATTATCTAACTATAGTTAGCTAATTTATGCTGATAGTCGAGGCGGCTGAGTTTATCTCAAGAAAATGTTGCTTAAGATTAAAATTCGTGATTTAAATAGACATTTGATCGTAGAATTAAAAAATAAAATTGGTATAGTTCGAAATTTAGTTACAACAATGAGGTTTTTCACTAATATCTCGAAAACTGAAAAAATATCAAAAAATAAATTTATCCAAATGAAATATGACATAATTTCTCAAAAATAAAAAGGTTGTAGCCATTATGATGTAGAACCTTAAGCCTTTGAGCTGTTGATGTCTCAAAAATGAGCGAATTTTTCGCCGATTTTGATTGCTGTGCTTTGTCTTTAGTTGTACCTTGACGTCCGTTAAGCGAGTATAAACATTTTTGTTGGTTTTGCTATACACAACCCTTCCATAGCAAATCATATAATAAAATAAAATGAAACAAAAAAATATTTACACAAATTCATACCAAATATATGTACATACATATGGTATGTATATAGATAGACCAGTATATGTGGTATGAAAATATCTGGATAGTACCGTTATGAACTGTTAAACACTTATTTCGTTTGTTGAAGTTTTTCCTCATCAACTAAATATTAATTCAGTTCCACTACACAACACTATTCACTACACACTCACACACGATATTAATTTTAATCAATTTATGCGCACTAAACCAAAATCACTCACTTTTATTATTATTATTTTGATTAAATTAAATTAATTATTTAATTTTAACTTATTAATTATAATTTTATTAGTCACTTAATTTTAACACCACACAAAATCAAAATAAATAAACAAGATAAAAATAAATTAAATTCTCGAAGAAGACGACAAAAACACGTCTTTCTTCTTCGAGCGCCAACGACCGACTCCATGTTTACAGATTTTTCTGATATGGATAAAATTCTCACATGGTACAACCTTTTTACATGTAACAAAATCGCAGGTATACGATACCCAATAATTAGCAACACAAATTAAACTAGCTTGCAATCTTTTAGTATCCTAAAAGTAAATTAAATTAGTAGATTAATTAGCTAATGATTCCAGAAATTAACAAGTATACATAACTAATATACGAATCTAATTAGTGCACATATTTTTATTTTTACTGCTACTGTACATATATGACAAAACAATTAGCACAACACACAATTTCTAAAGTAATTAAGTCTCCGTTAAATGCTTGTATTTGTTAATAAATACTACTCAGTAAATAAGTCAAACTCAGAAAACGCGTAAACAGGCTCACAAACTATTATTTCATATAAAACCCCACAATAAAACTAATTAATTTCCACTACACTACCGCTTCCTTGCCATTTCAGATTCCTAAAGACATATTTACAACTCTAATAACAGAGACAAACAAAAATATGTACTTTTGGAAATCTAAATCAATATCTTCTAGATCCTACGATTCATATTAAATCCTAGAAAATCTTCCTCTATCTGAAGTCCACTACCTTTATTAACCTCCCCCCCCCCCTCCCTAAACTGCTTAATCAACAGATTAAAGTCAAATAAAAATAGTTTATGACATGCATAAGAAATAAGATATACTATATGTACGTAGCCACACTACAATAACACAAACGAAACCCCATTATCCTTCTTCCTTGTACACCAGCTATTTAATCAAAAATTAAATAACCTTACTAGAATCCTAGAGCAAGGTGAATCAAAATCCCAAACAAAAATTATAAAATTAAGTTGGCATCTTAACTCAATAATTGGGAATAGGGCCGAAAGGCCGAACTCCGAAAGGCCGAATCGGTCGAAAGGCCGAATCGGTCGAAAGGCCGAATAGGTCGAAAGACCGAATGTTGAAAGGCCGATTGTGTCGAAAGGCCGTTTGTGTTGAAATAATTAAATCTTCTTACTTTTTTTTTTGTCATATAATCAAAAAATAATTAATTATAATAAAAAAGAAAACAAATTAATTTTTTTTCAAACAAAATTTGATCACATGAATATGCTACATACACAGGATTTATTAGCATGTATTTTCAATTTATTTAAATCATTTTACATTAAGAAATAAATTCAATGGTTTTAAATATTGATTTCAATCAATTAAGTGAAGGAAAATTTAATGAAAATTCGGCCTTTCGAACGAATAATTGTGGTAAAAATTCCCAAAGTAAAACGCCTTATGAGTAAGCTTACTAATTTCGAATTTAAAGTTGATGAACCCGCTCCAAAATATTTATACTTTTTGATTAAAGCCTGTAGCCATGAACAATTAAAAATAATGTACCTATTTAATAACTCTGAATTTTGTAAAAACATCTCGTTAATTAAAATTTGATAATGTAATTTGAGCTTAAAATTTAAAACCATGCAAAGTTACTAAAAATCCAATTACTCTAATTATAAATAAACCTTCATTCCAAACCTTGGTAGAACTCCTTTTAGACGAATTTCAAATTTTCATAAACCTGCGCCAGTAAAAAGCATTATGAATTATTATTTAATTTGAATTATTTTTTTGCATTTTGGACGGTTTAAAGTTTTAAACCATAAATCCTTAACGCACAGTGAAATCTCTCTACAACGAACAACGATATTCGCAGTATAAAGAAGCTTCACAGCGAATTTTCATACACCAAACTGGAAACTTCTTTACATAGAAATGCACTATGGCTAGTCATTATAACTTATAAGAAGGTTAGATAAGAAAATTTTACTAAATAAATAAATTTCTCCAGTCTTTAAAACGAGATTCCACCGTATTTCGTTAAACAAAAATTACCTTGTCACCAAATCCAAGCATATTTGGACATGCCAGAAGTCAAATCACTTAACGTCACAAAAGTAAAAATTGAGAAAAGTGAAGTTCTTTTAAAAAGTGATTTTGAAAATTCTTCAAGCGATTATTAAAAGAAAACAGTACTTGTCCTTACGAATCAGATTCAAGTGAAAAGAAGTGAAATTCTAAAGAAATGCTTATTCTCGCATTCCACACACATTTTCCACATGTGGACATTTGCCATAATTCTTAAAACCGTTCTGAAATTTTAATTCAAGTACATATTGAATTCTCTTCTAATGGAAACGTTTCGCTACGAAGGGAATATTTCCGAAAGGGTATAAAGCAGATGAAAAAAATTCCCCATAAACGAAAATGTCAATATTTTCATAAATTTTAGATTTACAAAATTAATATAAAAAATCAATTCGAAATTTTATTTATATGGAAACTCATAACAAATAAAAAGAATTCCTGTTTTCCTGAATTTTATTAAAAGAAAAAGGCTTTAAATCGATAACATTTCAAATTAATTTCAATTTTTACAATGGTTAGTATGGTTATTAAAAATCATACTTTTCACAACAAAATTTGAAAATACTGTGAAATCCCGCTATAACAAACTCCCAAGGGAAAACAAAAAAGTTTTTTATAAACGGAGGTTTATAACTTGACTGACTTCGTTATAGTCGGCATTTATTCTTGTAATTTTATATAAATCAAAACTTAAACATGTATACATATGTATGTATTTATATATTTCCTTTCAATTATGTAATTTGCTATATTGTTATAACCGAAGTTTGTTATATCCGAAGAATTTTCAAAAAGTTTGTAATATCCGGATGTTTTTTATAAACGGGGTTTGTTATAACCGGATTTCACTGTGTATTTTTTCTTCAAACGTCTTAAAAGTAGCTCTCTTTAAACCTATTATTGGGTATTAAAAATGGCGTTTTCGTTACGATTAATATTACACTTTTAATATTACACATAAAATTTCTTTTAATACTGTTTTCAATATTAAAAGTAATTGACACGTCATAACTTGTAACAAAAACACAAACAAAAAAATGCAATTCCTCCTTAGCTATATATAAAATGTTTGAATAAAATTGTACTTAAAATTAGTGGACGCAATTTTCAGGTCCGCCAACTGTTGGAAACATGTTGAGTAAAATAAACATGTTGTTTTCTGATGCAAGCATTTTATGCAAAATTTTATGGCAATTTGCGCTTTCAGTTCGTCCAACATGTTGTCATGAAAATTAACTGATGGAAAAATGACATTCGATCTATTACATTGCCATGAAATTTTCGATAAATCGGTGGGATGATTATTTTACCCAACATGTTGCCAACAGTTGTTGGACTTGAAAGCACCAAATGCGATAGATTTTCAAAGGCAACATGTTTGAAAATCTGAAAGCACCCAATGAATTTTCTTCATTGGAGAGAAAATAAAACGTTCATTAAATAAAACAACGTCATAACTAGGCTTAGGATTTTTAGGTTCTAAAAAATCAAAAATATGTTCCTAAAATATGTAACTAAAATGGCTAAATATGTGGTAAAACCTATGATTAAAATGAAAAATATGTGGTCAAATTTTGAAAAGAAAACCAAAACTAGACCTTATCTGAAGAGGGTTTTAATTCACTCATTAAAAAAAAGTATCATATTTTTGGCTATAAAGTTGGATAAACTAACTTTCCGTTACAAAGTACTGGAGAAGTAGCCAAAAATGGTTCCACATCCATACACTTAAAAAATTGGATTGGTAAGCGATACTTACTTCAAAAGAATACCGTAACGGTTGAGACTAAAATATTCAGACAATTAAAGTTCATATTTTTGCTCAACTCAAATTGTAATTCAATTCGAATTTTTAATATAAGTTGCCTTCAAGATTATATTCAATTACAGTTTAGAACTCATATTCTTATATACATCGTGCTGGTACTAAATAAATCTATTGTTTTATTGAAAACATGTTCCGTATTGCAATTTTTACTAACTTAAATTAAAATTTAGTTTGGAATATCAAACGTACACTTCTTGTATGATTTTAAAATGAAAACTCAAATTGAACTGTAAATTTTATATTTTAAGTTTCACTCAAAATTAAAACTCAATTCCTCCTTCAATTTTGTCAAATCGGGTCGTTTTTCGAATTGTAACCAAAATTTTGGAATTCAAAAATCACTTTTTCTCAGAATTTTGCCCTCACTAAACACAAAATGTTGCTCAAATCTATTTTATAATTGTAACTAATATTTAATTTTTCTCTTGCCAGTCCAATTCGAAATACAAACTCAACTTATAAACTAAAAACTATACATTACAGTTATGTTTTTGCTCAAAGTCCAAATTAATATTCAAATTCAATTTCTACTCACATTTTACTCAATTACTCAAGTTTAATAAACCTTTTGACGCAAACTAGAGTTTTAAATTCTACTCGAACTCAGCATTTATATTAAGACTCGAATTTTTATTAAATGCACCTACAACTAAAGCTGAAGTTATACTCCAAATTTCTAATTAAGTACATTTAGACAAACCTAGGTTGAAATTTGTACTTAAATTTTAAACAAAATATCATAAAATTTCTAGCTTAATTGCAACCAGAATTCGGTGTTAATTAAATTTGAAATTCAAAATCAATTTTTAAATATTATTTAATTAAATTGCATCCAAATTTTCAAACTCTCGATTGGATTGAAATTGAATTTTTAGTCCAAACTTTGTTCAAATGTTGTTTTACCCCGTTATACATAATAATTTTGATCGAATAATTTTAAGCAAATTTTTAAAATTCATACAAACTGTTATTAAAGCCAGCCCGGATTTCAAACTCAAGTGGTTAGCTAATTTAAGCTCAAGTATGTGCTTACATCAAATTGTAATTTAAACTCTATTGCTAATGTAAGTTTCTACTTAAGATTTTATTCAATTACGGTTTAAAATTGATTCCTGATTTTCTAGCTGAACTAAAAAATTGGTTGAAATCGTGTTTAGAATTTAAGCTCAGTCACATAAAGTGCACTAAATATTTTGCTAAAATTGTTTTCAAAATGTGTTTCTCAAATGCAATATAAAAAGACAATTGCTACATAAAATTTCACTCCAACTCATTATATCGAGATTAGAATTCAAGCAAACTTTCTCTCTTTAAAATTTCATTATCTTAATCAAGTTCCTCTTTATCGAATGCAGTTGACCAATTTAGACTAGATTTATATCCAAAATTGCATTTATCGTTTTGTTCAATTTGGAAAACCGCTTGGAACTAAATTTCTGACCAAAAATCTTAATTTTTTTCGAATCCATTTTGATTTAAAACTAACTTACTAGTCTGAATACCACTCACATATTAAACGAAAATTACAATAATCAATTAGTAGGATACTTAAATATGTATTAAAACTTTGTTAAAACTTTAAATTTCACTCACATTTCAATTAGCGTGATCAAAATTTCAATCAACATTCAAGTACAGTTTGGAAGTTTGACTTAAATTCGGATTAAAATGTTACTTAAAGTTTATTGAAATCCAGATGGAATTATAATCTAATTTTATTCTGGATGCATCCAAGGTTTTATTCGAATCCACTAAAACTATTTTCTTTTCCAGTCTTCACAATTCACTCCTAAATTAAATTCAACTGAAATTTTGTTGATTTTTTTAAGATCAAATCTCGTATTGCAACTTAATTCTTATCTAATTGCAATTAAAATTATGTTTAAATCTAGTTTGGAACAACAAATTTACACTCAAATTTTTACTCAAAACCAAGCAGATTGTTCTAATCAATTACTAATCTAAATTTCCAAATCAATTTTTAACCCAAGTAATACAACAATCGGTACTATTTATATTCCATGCAAAATGTAGTTTAATCCAGAAACATTTGGTTACCTTCTATTTTAAATTTCAATCAAAATGTTGTTGGCGTCGTAGTTCGAATGGTACCTTAATTGGAATTGTATCTGATTAATTTCAAAGTGAAAATTTATTGATTTAAGACCGGTGTTTTTTTTTAAATCCACTCAATATTTAGTCAAGCCCTGTCAGAACTCCATTTATGTATGTATAACTAAATTTCTGCTGAAAGCTACGATTTGTTTTTGATTCAAATTAAACACAAGATGTTGTTCAAATTTAGCTTGTAATTTTAATTAAATTTCTAAATCGAATTTAAATTCCTACTCAAGAATTTATTAAATTATATTTGGCAATTCAAATCCTCATTCAGATTTTCGCCCGAAATTCTGATTTTATATACAATATGTTGAAATTCACACACATTTCTTGACTTTTCTCACGTAAAGGGCACTAATTATTCTACTTAATTTTGTTACTTTTAGATTTCCCTCTAATTTTGGTCAAATCCATCGTGTTTTAATTGTAATTCGAAATCGATTTCTAATCTACCATTTTGGTGACTTTTGGGATTAAAAACTAGTTTTCGTTCGAGTCATTTTGAATATGAATAGCATTAAAACTGTTGCTCAAGTGCATAAATATGGGGTATAGAATTGCATTTCCTACGTTTTATAGTTAAGGAATTTTAACGCTTGTTTGATTCATTTAAATTCCGATGAATTCTGTTACATGCATTTACATGTTTTGTCCTAATCAGATAAATGTCACAACGTGTACATACGTTAACGAATAAAACAATAATCACAAAATTTGCTTTACTAGAAGAACTCCGGATCGTCAAATAATGTGCAATAAACCATGGAGATATTTTAATTTGACGTTTAATTTGTTTTTAATTTATTGAGCTAACTTAGCGGAGTTTAGGCCAAAGTAAAACTTTTTTAACTTCTAAAAATAGTCTTTGTTGGCCTAAATTTAAAATTCAAATTTCAAGATATGAACGTCGAATTACGTTACTCTTGAAGAAAAATTAAAAATATTTTGAATAAACCATAAAATATGTGCTAAAACGTAAACTAAGTGGAAACATGTAAAAATATGTGATTATGCAAAAGTATTTAAAAATATGTGGTAACATATATAGCTCATTCGCTTTTATTTATTCTAAAAAGAATAACAATCCAACAAATTGTTGGTTTGGATTTCCCAAAAAAAATATTTTTTAACCTAAGAATCCTAAGCCTAGTCATAACTGAAAAAAACCTGGTTTTTAAATAATGCAATTTAAAGTTTTGAAGTATTACCATCCGGTTACTAATGACTTTGCAACAATAGAATTGATATAGTTCGGTAAAGTAGATATTTATTTATTTTCAAATAAGATCTAAGTTAAAATATGACGTTTTTGACAAAAAAATAATATTGTTTTATGACAAAAATTGATAATAATACACATTTTTATTAGAAAATACATTTTTAATTTTCATTTATTAAGCCATTTCATATCACCTATAAAGTTCAGTACAGTTCTTAAAATAATTAGTAAAATAATAAAATAATAATACTTAATTTTTAATATAACAATTTAAATCTTATAAGTTCTTGTAAGCTGACGTAATATTTTGGAATGTGATTTTTATTTACTAAATCCAAAAGATCTGTTTATTTGTTTACTGCAAGGCCTGGTTTGGTGGTAAATGCAGGCTTTAAAATTATTTGTGTGTTTTTTATTTGTTTTTTTCTGGTTATAATCGTAGCCTCCTGAAATTCGTCATTATAAGAATGTTTGTAATACACCGAGTTTGTAGATTCTCTCACAAATCTAATTACTTTGACATCATGTAGGTTGACATTCTTCAAATTCATAGGTCCCAAGATGTAAGCGAGCTCCTTGATGTTATTAAAATCTTCGTAGCACAGCTCAGTCACATTGAAATGTTCTCCTTGCTTTTTCGCAGTACGCCCACTTCTTAACTGACGTTTCACTTGCCTTTCGATAAGTGAATGGGCTGAGTCACCCTTATTCTGGGTATGTCCCTTAATCAGATATTTATGGGTGATCGATTTTATGCCGAGAAAACGAATCGCGTATAAAAACAAGATAAGCATAAATTTATTTTTTTGTTGGCCTACGCAATTGTCTGAATAGAATATAATTTCAGCATCAGTCATAGTTGCTTTCTTTTGTAAGTACTTTAACATGGCAAGTACTTAATTCGTTGACACCTCGATGGCCGTTGGACTCGTCCCAAACGTAGCATTCACAGCTATTAGTTTGTAAATTATAAATTGTAAAATTTAATACGTTTAACTTAGATTTATAGTCAAAAACACCGAAACATTTCCTTTCGGTATTTGCGTGACTGCTTGGAGATCGTACACTGCCACAACGCCGCGACAGTTATTGTTTCCTTTATTAAGAGTCGACGAAATATGGCCTAGCTGCCATAGGGCTTATTTTTCGCTTTGTAGTTCGCTACATACTCTCTGTGGATGTCTGCCAAAAAGCGGCTGCCATCTATAAATGTTCGGGATGTGTTTGCTCTGTTGTAGTGACTCTCAATCTTAGGGATGGCATTTATATGCTGTCAAATTCCATCCCATATGACTGGGTGGATTATTTTGTGTTTTCCATGTTTTCCACGTTGATCTGGTTCGAGTAGCACATCAGCTACCTTATTCCGTTTTTCCTGTACGGTGCGTACTGTCAGATCATTAATATCTAAAGTATACACACCCGAATTTTTTCACTGTTTTTAATGAAATGGAATTGCACCATTTTTAATGAAATTCTTCTTCTCTCGTGGTTTACGTGTACCTACAACACGGATGTATCGGTATTCTCTTGTAATAACCGTCATACAATTGTTTATGAATTACCTTTGTTTTTCAATTTCACCTAATAACCAATACTGTGTAAAAAACTGTTGTTTTTCTTTGACTGCAATTTGCATTTTAGTGCACACTGATCTTTTATTTCTCTCGGCTTTCGGATTTTTTGTGTCTGGTGTGAGTTTCGTAAGCCTCTTCACTATTTCTTAATTTTTTTTATGGTTCCTTTTCCAATTTTCTGGGGCCTTCCTCAGAATCTTTACTTTCTTCATCATTTTTTGGATCATAAACGACATCGTTCCTCCGAGGATGATTCACTGCTTTCAGAGGATGAAGAGCCGGCGGATGATGAAGATGAGCAGCTTGAAGTACTTGTCCGACGGAAATTGGAAACAGCGTGGTTGTCCGAATTTTCTGTTTAAACAAGAAAATGAAAAATAAAATCCTCTCGTAAAACGATGTATGCAGAAAATACTTACCGGATGAATTAAAAGGTTCTTATGTTGACATTGAAGGTTGGCCTTCCTTATTGTCTAAAACAGGTGTTAGATGTACATTTTCACCATCTTGTACTATTTTAGTCATTAAATCATTTTCACTGGCGGCAGTGTTTTTATTTTTTATACTCTACTCGCACAAGGATTATATTTCTGTAAAAAATATATACACCCAATTCTTCCGAAGGTTCTTGTGTTGACATTATAGGTGTGCCATTCATCATATCTGTCGGCTATTGCTTTTTCAAAACCAGAGAATAAATTGTTGTAACAAGACTGACATAAATATAAATAATTATAAATGTTTTAAGACCATGATTTTAATATTTGAAGCAAACACGTCATAATGCCATTTAGATTAAAATCTCTAATTTAATGTGATGTGTTTTTTTTTAGTAATAACGTCACAAGTCAAAATGAAACTCTTTAAAAGCCTGATTTTCAATGCCGGAGCGTCACATAAGTAAATAATTCACACTTAATTCACAATATGACACTCTTATACAGACAATTGCGCACTTAGCCTGACGAGCTTGACCTCACAACTGAAATAGTACAGTATTACCACAGAATACAAGAAGAGACATAACGCTGTTTTTGTATGGAAAAATTTCGACTCATTTTTTTGACCTTGATTTGCCGAAGGTAAGAGAAAGTTAGGTTATGTATTCTTTGGTTTACTGGTTTTGATTTGAAATAATAAAAATTGAGAATCATTAACAGTGTAGTTAGTGAAATTATTTGACAAGTTCTGTTTTGACAGCATAATTTGTATTAACTACTATAATATTCAAAAATAATTATACTTCAATGTCGAAAAAAGAAGGTAAGATGAAAAAAAAATTTGGTCCACGCAATATCTATTCTGGTTAATCTTTCTTCTGTGGTATTACCATAAACAAAAATTGTAACACACAATGACGCAATAACGAGACTAATGCTTCTGATGGCGAACATTACTAGTTACAGATATGACGTTCTACCAGTTAATAGTTCATACAAAGTGCGTTCTTTCTACATAAATAACTCAAAATGGCTATTTTTTGTGTTATGACGTTGTTTTATTTAGTGAGCGATATATCTGTAAAGGCCGGTATTCACGTCCAATTAAATTGTGCAAAATAATTGTGTGACGTCAATATTACACAATAAAATTCAAAAATCTTGAATAAAATTAGAGTATATTGTGCAATGTTCTAACGTCACACAAGTATCTAGCGCAATTTAATTGTACGTGAATATCGGCCTTTAAGCATTGGCCAGCGAGGCTTTTAGAAATTGAAGTAAGAATGCGACCATAGTGAAACTTTAAGAACTTTTCGTTCAGTTTCGTTAAATTTGAATTGTCACTTTTAATCCTAGGCGTAAAAGTTTCAGTGCGTCATATGGAAAAAGTCAAGACCTGCTTAGCTACACAAAACATTTGAACAAAATTTTCAATCTTGAAATTTTAAATGTGTGTAATTTGTACTTACTATATAACTAGTGTGCGCAATGAATTTTCTTTGTTGGAGAAAAAATAGTATGTTTTATGCAGATTAACAGTGACTTTGTTTGACTCGCAATCTATGCTGCACTTCGCCTCGCATGCAAATATAATTGCTCGTCAGACAAAGTATCAGTTTTAGTGCTAATGACACAATGTCCTATTGTGCAATTTTGTATAAGAATTCTATGTTTTCATTTTTCCTCTTCTCTATATTTGAATTAGATATTATTACCTCTTTTGCAAGGTCGTTTGTGATTTTGTATACCCTAGTAGTTTTCAGCCTCAATTTAGGTTCATATGGTGTTTTCTGCTGGTTTTTTTCTGCTTACATAGATCAATTTAAACCAGACAGCCAACTGATGTAAAAGGATGTCAAGCAATTAAGAGTATTTCTAAATTAAATGTTTCCGAACTACTACTTTATTTTGAAACAAGGCGATCTTCATCGAGTTCTTTGCCTAAAGTGAAACAGACAAACACGGAATCCCGTTAATGGGCAGAATACTTCAGCTGCGGATTTAATAGATTTTTTGAAATTTTCTTGATTGAAGCTAGTCGAATATCCCAGTCATATGCTACTTTGCAAAGCTCTTACAAAAAATGAGAATAACACTTTGGGTTTCCTACTCATCAGCAAAAATATAAGTGGGAAATAATGATGCCTAACCTCCTCGTGTGTAGAGAAGTGCTGTCCTATTATTAATTGAACTTCATATGAAGTTCTGTCTATTCAGATTTACCTAAAATATTAAGACTGCAAAGTGTACCAAGTATAATTATTTTTTGGTTATTAAAATTCGTTTCTTTTAAAACAAAATACGTCGCCATTGCAATGTCTAATTCGTTTGGTTCTATCAAGCTCGATAATTCTAGTTTGTGCAATTTAAGATGAAGAATATACTCTGCATTCGATTAATGTCTGAACTATGAAGTCCCTGATAATCTGCGACGGCGTGGCATCAGAAACTTTAGCAACTGATTTTATTCTGATTTTTCTTTTAAATTTGGACTGTGCTTATGTTAGGATGCTTCTTTTGGATGGTACAGTTTCATCATTTGGTTTTCTGCTAACAACGCATCCTTTACAACCATGCGATTTTTTTTGGCTACATTATGAGAGTATTCTATTCAAAGTATTTCTCATTATTAGTTATACATTTTTAAACGGTTCTTCTTTTGAGGCAAATCAGTTATCGAGCCATTTTTGTAGAAAGTGCCCGTGCCCCATCGATGCAAATAAGTGATAATCCGACGGAGCCAAGTCTGGCTAGTAACCCGCATGTGAAAGTATTCTGCAATTAAGTGCTTCCAACGTTTCTTTGACCGGTTTTGCTTTGTGTGATGGTGTTTTATCATGAAGCAAAATCACTTTGTGTTGCCTTTTATCATATTCTGGTCGTTTTTCATGCAAACCTCGATTCAAATTGATCATTTGTTGTTTGTAGCGCTTAGTATTTACGGTTTCACCAGGTTTTAGCAGCTCAAAATAAATCACACTCTTCTAAGCCCACCAAATACAGAGCATTGTCTATCGTCCGAAGCGATTTGATGGTTGTTCTGGATCAACCTAAGACTTTTTGTGCTTTGGATTCTAAAAAATTGAGATGTGGCCAACACACGACTTTCTTTTACGAACAGAGAATTTTGGAATATTTTATTTTTTTTATAACTTTTTTTAATTTTTTTTTTTTTTAATTTTTAAATTTTTAAATTTTTTTTTTTAATTTTTAATTTTTTATTTTTATTTGTTTTTAATTTTTGGAAACATTTTGTATTAAGTAGTTTCTTGTAAACCTTATACTTTTCAAGATATTTGCAAAATAAATTTTCTGGAACAAGGAGTGGAAACTTCCGGTTAGCGGATTTGGAGTAAAATTCACTGGAACCTCCCAGTTTATCAAAAAAGCTTAAATCTTAAGTTTTAGTTCGATTGGTTAAACCATCTGGGCTGTAGAGAGGACACAGACAGACTGACAGACTGACAGACTGACAGACTGACAGACTGACAGACTGACAGACAGACAGACAGACACCATTTCGAAACCCACTTTTTCGGACTCAGGGGACCTCAAAACAAATAAATCTCTAAAAATCTCAAGGTCCAAAATTTTCATGATTACTATACTTTATTTTACTACAGTAAAAGAAAGTAAATTAGATCCATTTTTTAACGCCAATCACAATTCGATGGAGAAATGACTTTCTTTTGTATTTGGCGAGCAACATATCACAAGTGGTTTTTCGATTTTCCTGTTTTCTTTCATTCAGTCTATGCGGAGCCCATTTTCCTAGTTTTTGGATCTTTCTCATGGGTTTTAAACGTACGGAGACGGCTTCTCGTGACACATTTAGTTGATCCGCGAGTTGGTTTTGCGTTTGAGCGTCATCCTCATCCAACAATGCTTGCAATTCACTGTCTTCAAACTTTTTTAGTGATCTTTCACGTTATCCGTTTCTCACGCCAAACTCACCACTTTTGAATTAATTAAATCACTCATAGCATTGTGATTTATTATGAGCATGCTCACCGTAAGCTTCGACAAGCATTCGATGTGATTCTGCAGCAGTTTTCTTCAATTGATAACGAAATATCAATGATGTCCGCAAATCGTAATATGTATGTACAAACCTTGACATTTTAATTACGTGAAAATATGCGTTATTGTATGAAAGTTGTATAGTTATGAATTGGATGTTGTTAACAGATGTCAAAAGAAACTAATGCCGCCGATGACGCGGTTTGTTGAAAGGTACATTGACAGGTGGCGCCATTTATTCGTAAATTCCAGTTTCATATATACAAACCTGGTTTATTTACCAATTTTATAAGGTGACTGTCTCTAAAACCCTTTAAATTATCATATTTTAAACAATTTCAACTCAATTTGAAATAAATCTGCAATCACTGATTTATTGCCTCGTAAATGTTACGTTTTCGTTTCGTATTGTTTCTTATAAGGAAGAAAACATTTTTTTAATTTTTTTTTAAATAATTGTTAAACCTCAATAATGTAAATACAAAATATTTTTATTCTATCTGTTGACAGTAATTGTACAGAAGTTACAGGCAGGTGAAATATTTTTATTAGCCTTATATTTTGATAAATCAAGCACTTTCTTCTAACCGACAGCTTAAACTGGCTTAACGATAATTTTACAGTTTTTATATAAAGTGGTCATATATTACTTAGTCGAGATGATGATGACAATATTTTTGATTAAGATCATTTTAGCTTTCGTGCACTGTTATAGCTTTCGTAGACTGTTATGGTTAAGTTTAAAGGTCTTGTTATTTTTCGCGTACGAAGTAGTTGTCAATGTTAATGTTGAAAATAAACCTAAGTAGTACTAATCTAACTTACAAATGTTCAAGTATATATATTGTATTTAGAACCTTTAATCAGTATGTTGCCAAATCTTAAGGTTTTAACACGCAAAACTAATTAATTTATTTTTTATTTTTAATTACAGTAATTGTGAAACCGCATCAGTTGCTTCGGATCTGACACGTATGTACGTAAGCGATGAAGACGATAAATCGATTGATGGTGATGTAGAAACTAAAGAAATTTAATTAAACCAATAATTATAATAATTATTTGTTTATTATTATTATTATTCTTACTTAGTAAATAATTATTAATTAGTTTTTTAAGTTAGTATTAATCTGTACCTACTACGTAGAACAATTTTATATAAAAATGAAACATTAGTTTTATGAAGATGTGACATATTATAAAAAGCAAATCATGTTACAGTTTTAAGTTAATTTATAATTTCAAATTTGTCTGTTAGTTTTAATAATAATTAAATAAATTATATAAATCTATTTACGTAATATAATTAATTTAAATTTTAGTCAATAAATTAGGATTGTAAAAAGCATTTTTTTGAGTGTTAATATAAACATTTATTTTAAATTATTTAATAAAAAAAATGATCAAGTTATACAAATGAAATTGTTTTATAGTTAGTTTTATTTATTTCATTAAAACACTTTCGCGGCCAAAAAAAATGTTGGTGGATCTGTTGGTACAAAGACTATTTCCGAAATTAAGGGATATAAAAGTTGATAAAACTATGAAATTTTAAATGAGTCAAAATTAAAATCAAACAACGTTTTACCAAAAACTATAGTAGATTTCATAGAGACGTCTCATGTCGAATAAATAAACATTCAAATTAGTTGGGTGTAGAAAATACCTATTTGGGTGTAGAAATTATATTTCGAACAATACAGTGAGCCCCTACGCAATATACTTGAAACCACAAAAACATAATTCTCTCTTTGACTAACTTTACTCTTCAACTAATACGAGATTGTTTTGAGCGAGGTCAAAAATATGTATTCAGAAAAATTTTCGTGTGTTAAACTAGTTAGTATGCGCTGGTACACCGGTGAGCATGATTCAAACAAGGTTAGCTCGATGTTTGACACAATTCTGCCACGTGTATGTAAATAAATAGAGAAAAAGCGAATGAACCATTTTTGTGTTTGTTTTTAGTTTTCGTTTTTTTACTTGTTGTTGTAATTTAAAGGTCTCCTTTAATACTAGAATTGAGTGTCGTCATAAAACAAAAAATGATCATTTGTTTACATATTTAGAGCTAAACTGGTATTAACTGAATCACGACCGGTGAATAAAGGGAATATATGGTATGTTTATTTGTTTTTTTCTTTATTAACAATTAACGATGGATTTTCATTGGATTATGGGTTATTAATTGTGGCCAACAAGCAATATACATTTGAAAACGATACTGACTAAATGTGGGATTCTAAAATAATTTTTAGATAAGATTCTAGAATATGGCCAAGTAGTATGGAATTTGTCTATTTCTCAACCGATTATGATGAAATTCGACTTGTATGATGGAAATGGGACCTTCAAATGATTTTTAGATGAAGTTCTGGAATATGGCCAAGTAGGCTGGAACTTGGATATTTCTTGAACGATTTTGATGAAATTCGACAAGTGCGATAAAAATGGGATTCTAAAATGATATTTAGAAAAAGTTCTGGAATATGGCCAAGTAGAATGGAACTTGGCTATTTCTTGTACGATTTTGACGAAATTCTACTTATTCGACGGAAATGGGATCTTCAAATGATTTGTAGATGAAGTTCTAGAATATGCCCAAGTAGGCTGGAACTTGCCTATTTCTTGAAAGATTTTGACGAAATTCGACTTATATGATGGAAATGGCATCTTCAAATGATTTTTAGATGAAGTTCTTGAATATGGCCAAGTAGGATGGAACTTGCCTATTTCTTGAACGATTTTGATGAAATTCGACTTGTTTGATGGAAATGGGATCTTCAATTGATTTTTAGATGAAGTTCTTGAATATGGCCAAGTAGAATGAAACTTGTCTTTTTCTTGAACGATTTTGATGAAATTCGACAAGTGCGATAGAAATGGGATTCTAAAATGATATTTAAAAAAAGTTCTGGAATATGGTCAGTTAGGAAGAGACTCGGTTATTTCTCAATCGATTATGATGAAATTTTACTTGTGTGTTTACAGAGGAATACCATTTTGTGAACAACTAAAATTGTTGGTTTAGAAATTCGATATGAAGTTTTGCAAGTATGTCAAAGGTGTTAAAGATTTTTTCTATTAAAGTGATTATTTACTAGAAGATATTTTCCGCAAATAAAAGTAAATTATTTAAAAAACACTTTTGATTGAAATATAATGTGACTCTAAAGAAATAAAATAAACTTTGTTTAACTCTTAGCCCTATTATGACCAAAATAGGAGTAATAGTTATTATTAAACATTTTGTTATTAATTATTATAACATCACATGTTATTCATGATGCTACAAAGAAGCAAACTACTTATAGGATCAGACCGAGTTTATACCCCATGATTGTCCTTGTTCCGGAAGGACTTTGAATTTGGTATTATCAAAAGCCCGTGGAATATCAATGAATGAACATAATAGTACCTCTTTGTTCCGGAGTGTGTCATCAATTTATGATGTCAGGTCGCGTGAAGGCGTTGAATCTAATCTACTGAACCGGTATTTTATGTAAGGTTTGGTTTTCAGAATAAATAATGTGCGGCTAATGGATCTGTAAGGCCTAACATCTTCAGGAGATCTTTCCACCATTTCTGGAATAAAAGTCACACGCACATCCCTCCTGGTATAGGTAAGTCTAATTTTAAAGCAAAGTTCCCAAGTTTTCATGGATTTCCCTATTTAGAGAAAACTCAACAAATATTACTATAGCTTCTTGATCGACTGATCATTTTAAATTGTAGTCTAATTAACGAAACTGTAGTTAGTATCCCTATAAAGTGTAAAATGAACATAATTCTAAAATAAATTTATGAATCAAACAAGGGGTCTATTCGATCAAAAACTTTTCATTTTGCATATATCACTTATTATAATAATTAATATAATTATCACTTATATTTAATATAATTTTTACCTAATAATACATATACATATTTCATTAATTAATTTGCTTAAGTATTAGCGGTTTTTGTATAAAATACTTATTTAATTACTATTTCAACTGTACAATAATCGTGCTGCTTATGTGCTTTTCTTTATCAGGTGTTAGATATGTTCCATGATTATTGCTAAAGATCATTATCATCACGTCGTTCTTGACGTCAAAAATGATTCGATTTGAATTATTATTCAAACAGTATGAGATCGAGGAATTTTTGATATGTTGGCTTTAAAAAATAAAGTGGAAAATTAAAGCACTGACTCCAACACAATCGCTTTTAGTAAGCTTTCAACGGCTTGGAAATGGGTGTCATTGGGCGCTTTCAGGCCCCGCAACATGTTGGCTTTCAAAATTTACTGATGGGCAAAATGACATTCGATACATAACATTGCCATGGAATTTTCGATAAATCCGGGCATTCAGAAAACAACAGGGTTATTTTAGTCAACATGTTGCCAAGAGTTGGTAGAGCTGAAAGCGCCCAATACTATCTCATGTTATTCATGATGCTTGTGTAGTGTTACAAAAAGCTGTGTTATGGCCGAAAAACATGACTGCATGAATAGGTGTAGTACAGAATTGTCAATTTCGTCATATTTAGAACCCTTTCTGTTTTATTACTAGCATTTTCTCGCTTTGCCTATACTAATTTTAAATTGTATATTAAAAGAATTCTAAAAATAAGAAAGATCGGCTCTTGCGCAATTCAAATAGAGATTCTTTTCAGCCAATCTCCATTATGCTTTTCAATGCTTTTTGTAAAGAATGTGTTACTAACCAGCTTTGCTAATTGAGCGATGGTGCGACAGGTAATATTTATTCTAATGCAGGGGGCATCATTTTACTTTTTATTAGCTCAATTGTTAGTAAAATCCCCCAAACAAAGTTTATTTTATTTCTTTAGAGTCACATTATATTTCAATCAAAAGGGTTTTTTAAATAATTGCGAAAAAATATCTTCTAGTAAATAATCAATCTAATAGAAAAAATCTTTAACACCTTTGACATACTTGCAAAACTTTATATCGAATTTCTAAACCAACAATTTTAATTGTTCACAAAATGGTATTCCTCTGTAAACACACAAGTAAAAATTTATCATAATCGATTGAGAAATAACCGAGTCCCTTCCTAATTGACCATATTCCAGAACTTTTTCTAAATATCATTTTAGAATCCCATTTCTATCGCACTTGTCGAATTTCATCAAAATCGTTCAAGAAACAGCCAAGTTCCATCCTACTTGACCATATTCCAGAACTTCATCTAAAAATCAATTGAAGATCCCATTTCCATCATACAAGTCGAATTTTGTCAAAATCGTTCAAGAAATATCCAAGTTCCATTATACTTGGCCATATTCCAGAACTTCATGTAAAATTCAATTTAGAATGCCACATTTAGTAAGTATCATAATCAAATGTATATTCCCAGCTTGGCACAACAAATAGTTCATAACGCAATGTACACCCATGTTAGTAACATAAATTCGCTTTATTTTCATATACAAAATATGAACTCCAGCCGAAATATGTAGTTTTTTTTATTCAGCCGGGAAAAGGTTAAATAAAGGTTAAAAAATCCAAAACCAATAACATAAACTTATTAGGAAACTATACAAGAAGCGTTTATTTTATATATACGAGTACATATCTAGCATAATGTTTTTTATTTATTTGTTGCAAACAATCACAAATTTTGTTTGAATGGATGTACGTACTCACACCTAAAAATTGTGAACACAAAAAATAAACAAAAATAAAAGTAGTGAGAAATGCGAATTTTTGTTCGATTTGTTTTTTAAATTTTTATACTCGTAGAGCATACTCAATTCAAAGTCAAACGCAAATCAAGAAGAAGTAAGAGGTAAGAAGAAATTAACAGCAGAGAGTCTGATTTAAATAAAGGGATTAAGAAGATAAGGTTATTACAGTTCTACTGTAGTTTCCATTTATTGTTGTTGTTTTTTTATTTTTTGAAAATAAATGTTCATTAGACGTCTCGGTATTACATCGTTTTTGGTTTTACTGGGACTTAAAGATAAAGTTTCCATTCAGTGGTTTATTGGAAAATTGAGTGCACATGCTGTCATACCCCAAATTAATTTATTTAAATTTTTGTTTTAATTTTTTTTTATTTAACAAATATTACAACTGAATACAAATTCATCTAGTAATTTATCTATATTAAATATTGTAAACTGTTTGAGGAGTGTAACCAACAGTGGCGTAACTACAAATTTCGGGACCCCCGTAAAATTTTTCTTGGACCCCTAAAATACTTCTTATACCTATGAACAAGTAAAGCTTTTAGTTAAAAAATTAGTTCTTCCTATTTCCTCGCTCCGTCCAGTCTCGCATTAATTAAAAGTTTCTGATTTCAAGAATGTAGATGGTACAGTTCAATGGCCTCAAATAAAACGAAATTTCTTCCAATCAACCCAATGCAATGACGATTTCTAAATATATCAATAAAGCATCACAAATTTCGGATACCATTTGAAAACTATCAAGAATTTCGAAATAATCTCAAAAATATCGAATTTTTAAAGTATCTTGAATATTATAGAAAGTTCGAGGAAACTGAGAAATATTGAAATTGTGGCATAATCTCGAAAAATCTACTAAATATCACGATCCAGATTTATATATGTAACTCTGCAAGTTTCCATAATTCAAGGCTAAGCGCAGAACATTGCCATACAAAATTCAAATGAATTTGAAAATCTTTACAAATTTCGAATAATCCTAGAAAGGTCGAAAAACTAAGAAAATCTCTCTTTCAGAAAAATTCGAATATTCTCGATATTATGTGAATCTGGTTGATGACGAACAATTTCAATAACAACGAAAAATCTGGATTTTAATGAATACTTTCGGAAAGCCTGTAAAAATCTAGAAAATTCGTGTAAATATCGAACTATTTTGTCAAGTAGCTTAATGTTACTAATAGCTGATTTACATTCAATGACATTCGACGTCCTCAAAAAAATTGAAACACAACATAGGAAAAAGTACAAAGACAAAATGAGCAAATATAATCGCCTGTTAAAAAAAGTCAATTGAAACCCGAGAAAAAAACCCATAAGTCGTCGTCTGCTAATTTTGGCAGATGTCGAGTTTCATCTTTTTTCTGTAAAATCGTCTATGCGTGAATAAATAACTATAATAAAGTTACATAAATAAGAAAACCAATCATTTGTATTGGTTCATGACATTTTTTGTTTAATTTTTTTTTTTGTGTAAAGAAAACGAATTTTTAATTTGACATCTGCATCTGCGAAAATCTTTGAATGGAAATCAGTCTTAATACTACTAAGCAAAATGGTACTAAGCAAGTTAGAATTAAGCTCAACAAAACGAAATGCAATAAGAATGAAACCCTCAAATAGTGTCGAATAGGCTCTAAGATTCTCGAGTAACATCGAGCTATCAAATAAACCCGACAGTCACAAAAATACTCGAATAATTTCGAAAATCTTGAATAACCCCCAATAACCCCCATCCCATTTCCATGCGACACTCTACTAATTGCAAATTTAATTTGGAATTTGCAATTTCCTTATATTTAAAATAGGTTTTCAAAATAAACCGGTTTTACCGGGTTTACCGGTAGTTTTAGTTTTAATTTACCATTTACCGGTAGTACAAAAGATTTCGGTAAATGAGAAACTATAAATCGAACGAATTCATTATAGAGACTGACTGGTTTGGCTCAGGTATCCTTTCTAAAGACAAAGGCGCTAATAACGAACAAAACAAGAAATTGATTTCTGTATCGGTTAGGTATTTTTTCTAGAAAGAAAGTTTCAACAATTTTTCACATATTCAAATCAAATTTAACCTTTTTTTGTGCAAAAGAAATTTAATCTGTCGTAAATCATATTCAATTTTTTGCAAATTTATTTATTTATTTATTTCTCTCAACCATTCAAATAAACAATTATTTTAATTTTTTTTTTTATAAACTCATACAAAAACAAAAAAAAAAGTGTGGTTAAGAAGATTGGATAATCTTTGTCAAAACGACAGTTACGATTAACCCAAGTGTTAAAAATTAAATTTACAAAAAAAAATATAATAAAGACAAAAGAAAAAAAAACCACAGTAGATTAAAAGAAAACGAAAATTATACAAAACAAAAATTATTTAGCAAACATAAATCCCACATCTTTAGTTTCCAGTATCCAGCCTTTGACCAAATGCAAAAATTTCCTATCATAAATCATCGTTCTTATATGAGGCGGCAATCGATTAAAAAAAGTGGGCGCAGAAACTATATAATATTTACGAAATAATTCAGATACAAATTTCGATAATTATTCCGAACTTGATATGTGTAAACAATTCGCGGCAACCGATGACAACTTCGCAAATAAAACAATCTTAACGCTTTAAATATATATAGGTGCTGTAAAGGCAAAATTTTGCAGGCATTGAAAATAGGCCAAGATGATGATCGTAACGACGCTTGAAAAACATAACCCGAATAATATACTTTTGTAAAATTAATAGCGGTTCAATGGTATCAAAATAAACTCCACCCCAACATGGTAAACCATAACTGATGCGAGAGTCCACGCAAGCAAAATAAAATTTGAGTAAAACATTGGATGGACAAAATTTACGTATCAAATAAATTGCACGTAATGCAGAATTAACTTGATTTTTGACAACTTGAAAATGTGATTTCCAGTTTAAATTTGCATCAACGTTCAATCCCAAATATTTAAATAAACGAACATTTTCAATTTTAATGCAAAGACTGCTACATTTTACGTAAGTCACAATTACGTACATGATAAAAATCTCGGGGATGAAACTTCGATAAGGATCACCAACCAATTTGAAGAACATTACCTTAGTTTTTTCACTTAAGAGCAAGGAGTGATTATCAAAACATGTGCGAAGAATTTTCATGTCAGAATTTATTTGGTTAGTTAGGTCATTAACAGTCAAATCAAAATAACTTAATGCAATATCATCAGCAAAAGCAACAATTTTACCGTTTAAGTTTAAGTCAAAAATTGAATTTATGTAAATTAAAAACAAGATAGGACCAAGAACAGAACCCTGGGGAACACTGTGTTCAATAATAAGTGGAATGCTTTGCGATTTATCAATCCTAACCATAAATGTTCGATTACTGAGATAAGACTTGAACCATTTCTGTGATAGCCACTGTAACACTTCGCATTGTCTGGAGGATATCCAAGTTAAAAAAAAAAATTTGAAAACAAAAAAAATTAAAGTTACTTTACCACCAGAAAATTATCCTCCAAATCATGCATCGTGTTAATCAGAATTGGACCCACACAGGGACTCTAGAGCGGTCGTTGTCGGCTAAGCTTCAGGGCGATGTCGTGGGGTTTCTAGAATTTATGTGGGTCATATAAAACAGCGGGAAGGGGAGGGTGATTCTGAATACCTACCTACCTATTCAGACACTTACCTGTCCCTAATTCATCCTCAGTTTGCCGTTCTTAATTATCTCATATTCATCTTTTTATTGAAAACACCGAATTCGAATTTTATAACAATAAAAATAACCAATTAATTTATTGATCAAAGCAAACCAAAATGAAATAATGGCAAAAACAAAAAAAAAAAAAAAAAAAACACTCAATTTGCTAAACTAATCTAACTAACTAATGCTAATCACCTAATATGTTCTACTTAATAAAATAAATGAGTAATCTTAATTAACTTAATTACCCCTCGCCAAAACCCAAAATTGAAAATTATTTAAAAATTTAGGAATGAAAAATGAAAACAATAATATAATATAAAATACTAGAAATTAAAAAACTCAGCGGTTATGTTGAATGCTGCGAGTGATAATTGAAATCCTTCGTTGTTTAAATGTTGATTGGTGATTTTATTAAAACGTGTGAACTACATTTATCATCTCACCATTGCGCTATTATATTTCACTGTTCTGTAGTTTGTGGAAATTTCGAAGTTTTTTTTTTGTTTTTATTTTTCCAGGCTTTTCTACTACAGATTCATTATTAATTATATTTAAGTTTGTTGATTTATAATTTTGTGAGCACTTTATTATTAATCCTTGTTAATCAATATTTAATCACCAAGAGCATTTATTTAACTTTTTTTTTTCTCAGTTTTTTTTTTTTGTTTCTTTTTTAAATTTTTCTTTTGTTAAGCTAATTAACCAATACCATCACTAAATGTTTTCCAATATTTGGTATTATTATATTATTCGGTTTTGTGTAAAATTCACTGACATTAAATTGTTTCAATTGAGTATGATTATTAACTGTTTTTTTTTTTTTATTACATATATTTATTATTATAAACTTCTTACAAAAATTTAATTAAACTTAGCTATATGATATATGCATACAAAAAAAATTATTAATCGTCACAAAAAACAAAAAAAAATCTATAAACTTCTTATAAAAACTTAATTAAACTTAACTTAAATTCTAAGACTAAAAAACCCCGATCGGCTCTACGCTTAAAAATGTAGCTTGAAATCTCCTGTATGAAAACTAAAACAAATTTTGGAATATGTATATTTCTGAAAAATAACGATTTGGTTGATGCGGTTTGTTTTTGCAAAAGGTCATTCACCTTTTCTATTTGGATGTTATTTTTCTTGCTTTTGAAATGCTTTCTGATGCGTTTTCGTAGGTGCAAGAAACAAATACAATAATAAAAGGGATAATAAATTTGATTAAAATTTGAATTGATAACAATTTGAGTAGGCATATCATTTTTAATGACGTGCCGTAAAACATTCTTTGCTTCTTTGCTATTTGAAGAAATAAAAAAGGGGTTGGGGTTGTATTTCCAGAACCCAATATTCCAGGCATAAAATTCCAAACCCAAAATTCCAAAATCCAAAATTCCAAAAACCAAAATTCCAAATCCAAAATTCCAAATCCAAAATTCCATTCCAATTTATTTTCCTCAGAATAGAGAAAAAAAATCGCGCGATTTTTTTTTCTCTATTCTGAGGAAAATAAATTGGAATGGAATATGTACTGTGCGTTAGTAACTAAGGAAACTAGAATGAAATGTAATTATCATATATGCATATTTTTTTTTGTTTTATTTTATCTCACTATTGTATAAATTTTATTAGAAAAGATAGTAAATGTATTAAATTTAACTTGGTTGTTAAAATTAATTTAAAGATTATATATTAATATTATATTTTCTCTAAATAAACACTGCTGGATACTGGTAATTATTTGTTTAAGTACTTTCGTAATGTATAATAGTACATTCTTAATAAAATAAGTGTATTGCGCACATAATTTTTATTTTAGTCATGGAAATTGTTGAAAGTATAAGCAATAAAGGTACCCGTTGCTTATACATTGACGGTTATCAATATTATTATGATTACTCACAAAAATCTAACAAAAAAATTTGCTATTGGAGATGTATGTGCGAAAAGAATATCGTTTCATTGTAAAAGTTCTGTCAAAACCATTATAAATTCCAACGGAAAACATGAAATAACTATTCACAAATTACAACATGAACATGATCCTCAACCCGCATTAGTACACCTGTCAATGGCGAATCATAAATTGAAAAATTGTGCCAAAACCTCATCCAATTTACCCTCACAAATTATTCGTAGTGTTACTGTGGGCTGTGAACCAAGTGCCCGTGAATATTTACCGAATAAAAACGCACAAAAGAAGAAAATTTATCGAGTACGGTCTAGCGTTCAAAAATTTAATGAACCAAATAATCTAATAATGATATCCATACCAGATGAATTAAGATATTTGGATGACGAACTTTTTGTTTTAAGCGAGAAAACATTCAATGACAATAAAATCATTATTTTAGGAACAAGAACCAGCTTTAAATTTTTAGCACAAGCTTCAATCTGGATAATGGATGGAACTTTTTACGTAGTGCCAATAATCTTTAGACAATTATTCAGCATTCACGGGGTTATTGAAGGACAAGTCTTTCCTTTACTTTTTTGTTTAATGACAAAAAAAAAATAAAATATGTTATAATGAATTATTTTATGAATTACATCGTTTAGCAATCGAATTTAATGTAAACATAAGTCCACAAATCATTATAACAGATTTCGAGATAACCATACATCGTTCTGCTTTGGTTTTTTTCCGGATACAAAATTTAAGGGATGCTTTTTTCATTTTGGCCAGCTAATATGGAGGAAAATTCAAAAACTAGGATTAACTAAAAAATATGGTAATTCAGAAAAATTTTCACAACAAATTCGAATGCTCAAAGCTTTAGCTTTTCTACCTCCCGACTGCATTCCCCAATATTTCGAAGATTTTGAGCGCTCATTAGATGATGAAGATGTGAAGAAAGTCGCAAAACAATTTAAGCAATGCTACATTGCCGGAAAAGCAAAATATAAACCTGATTTCTGGTCCATAAACGAGTCTATTCTTAATAGTTATCCTAAAACTCAAAACTCAGTCGAAGCTTGGCATAGACGAATAAAAACAATAGTTGAAAGAAAGCACAGTGGAGTATATAAAATAATTGAAGAATTAAGAGGTGAAATAGTCCTTTCACACAATAATATAAGAAAGATCGAAGCCGGAGAAGAAATTAGACCTCTTAATAAAAAAAATATTATGAAATATAAACGAATTAAACGTATGCTAAAAAAGCAATATAAAATGACTAAATATGAATTTTTATCAAAATTGGCAAAGATCATTGTTTTGATAAATAAATAAAATGTTTGAATATAATTTATTGTTTGATTGTTTTGCTTACTTTACTTCTTTTCTGCGGCTGGCGGCACTCCTAACTCTTAAGTGAATCACATTTTACGTTCTATCTTAACAGGTTACGGCGAAATCGTAGAGGTTCGAGGTCCAATTTACTTATATCGACTATGTAAACATTACTCAGCACCAGGACATCCTATACTACTGATATATAAGATGGATTGGCCCATAAATTCAGCACTCGCATTTCAAAGGAGTCATAGATGTATTTTAGGGTAAATTTAATTTTATGGAAAATATTGGAATTTTAGAAATTGGAATTTTGTACTTTGGAAAACTGAAAAAAAATTTAATAAAATTTTTGGAATAATGGAATTGGAATTTTTTTTTTTTGGAATTTTGTCCCCATCCCATAAAAAAGTTAGAATAATTATTAGCGGTTTTCTGTTATGAATGTGTTTTTACCGACTTGAGGAGAACGGATAATACATAATTATTTATATTGAATATGATCAGATCACTCACACGACAATCATTTATCAAAATAAACCTTTTGAATAAAATGAATTATTATAATCTCGAATGTGTGCAAACTGCAAAGTTCTTTATAAAATTGAATCAACTTTTACATTGTGCATAATAATTTTTATTAAAATGTTATAGTAATAATTACCAATTCTGTGGCAATAATCCGAAGTAAGGTAACACGAGTTATGTAGTTTTTAAATTTATTCAAAATCAGAACGATTGTATGAAAGGAGCATTTTGATATAGGCGAAATAATTTTCACGATAACTAACAGTTGAAATTATTTCGCCTATATTAAAATATTTCTTTTGATGAAGTTGAATCGTTTAGTTTTGAAAGGGCACATGTCCACTTTTTAAATTTGATAGGAACTAAAAAACACTTTATACTGTTAGCACAGATAAGTGCTGTTAGAATTCGAAGGAAATATACATTTATTTATGAAAATTTGAGTTGCTGTTTCATAATCTATTTTATGCTAGTATTGTGTCGCCATAAAACGTATTTAAGGGGCTATGATACAAAAGCGTTCTAATACTAATTTTGGCAAGAAGTGGACATGTGCCGTTTCAAAATTTCAGTTGTTCTTAATTAATTAAATTTGAAAGACTATATAATGTAACTCAATTTATGTACTATATATGTTGTTTTGGTTTATTGCCATAGAATTAAGGAATTAAATAAAAAAATCTACTATATTCGATCTACACAAAGGTTCGGTATGTTAATGATATAAATGTTTTAAGACCTCTTACAAACTTACTTATTGTTGATTTGCACCAGTAGGTGCAAATCAGCACACTTATTCTGTGGAGGACCCTGGCAAACATAATCTACATAGGTAATAATGCAGTAGACATCGATCAGGCGAGATTATCAGATTGGAGAATTTTAACATAATTTCTTTTTTTTTCAATTGCCTTGAAAGATAGGATTTGGTTGTCGTGTAACGGTTATTAATTTCGCGCACATCAATTTGTCTGAACTGTGAACGTTTTTGTGAAAATGGCATATTTAGGGGCTCGAGACAAAAACAGCTCGCGTTGATTAAAATTAAATCACATTCGCGTTAACCAGTTATCGTGTTAATGGACGAACAAGTGTAATAAAGTTGCATAAAAATATTCCAAAAAAATATATTTACAATTTTTTAATATTTTAAGCTTTCTTGATGCTTGTTTTGAAGTGAAACGAGTTTTAATTTTTGAAAATTTATTATTTATTGTGCACCATTTGCAGTTCTTTCTCATCAAAACAAGAATAAAAAAATGAACTAATTTCCGAATATGTTCATAGCAATCATCATTTGGATTTGGTAGGAAAATGCTCCTTTCATACAATTGTTCTGATTTTGAATAAATTTGAAAAACTACTTAACTCGTGTTACCTTGCTTAGGATTATTGCCACAGAATTGGTAATTATTACTATAACATTTTAATAAAAATTATTATGCACAATGTAAAAGTTGATTCAATTTTATAAAGAACTTTGCAGTTTGCACACATTCGAGATTATAATAATTCATTTTATTCAAAAGGTTTATTTTGATAAATGATTGTCGTGTGAGTGATCTGATCATATTCAATATAAATAATTATGTATTATCCGTTCTCCTCAAGTCGGTAAAAACACATTCATAACAGAAAACCGCTAATAATTATTCTAACTTTTTTATTTCTTCAAATAGCAAAGAAGCAAAGAATGTTTTACAGAAGATTTTGATAGATGTGTCCATACAAAACCAACAAAAATGTTTATACAAGCCGTCTCGTTCCCTCCTTACACAGATCCTATCAAAAAATGTACACTATATTTATTATGAATGTATCACCTATACTTATCTGTTTTGTGTATATATACTTTCTGATTTATTTATATGCATCACTAATACTAAGCCTTAACGTACTTTTTTATATCTTAAGTGTTTGTACTGTTTGGCTTGTACAAACATTTTTGTTGGTTTTGGTTTATGACATTTAATTTTTTTGTTTTTTAATAGGCGGGGCAAAAAATAAAAATATTTTATTTTTGTTTTATACAAAACATAATCTACTAACACCAATATTCTCAAGTAGAGAGGTTGAGGATACTGAAATAATCAAGTAAATGCGAGGTTAAAGTAGCTTCGAAATTTTAATATATATGGTCTGCCGCTCTAATCGTTTTTGCAGCGAGTAGTTACTCTACAGGGTTCCTCTTATTGTTTGGTTTCTTTATGCGCAGATTCAGTACTTTTGCCAGATCTAAAGCCGTGTTGACGAGGACTAAGAAACTCAAATTTGTCCAAAAACTTCTCAATACGGGATTTCGACAGATCTTCAAAATTGTGGGTTGCAATGCAATGGGCCGATAATTGTCCTTAATAATGATATCACCCTTTTTAAACAAAGGGATAACAAATGCAGTTTTTAAAACATTAGGGATAACACCATTTACAAAACATTAGTAAATGAATTGTACTAAAACTGGCGCAATTGCTATAACCACTAATTTTAGCATATTCGAGCTAAGGCCAAGAATGTCAAGTGCATTACTTAATGATTTAAGTTCATTAATAATACAAACAATCTCTGATTCATTGACTGGATTAATAAAAAATGTATCCAACATTTCAGTAGAGTAAGAACAATCATTAGGACTCATACTTTGGGCAGAAAAGTTAGAAGATCTCAAATCGCTAACGATTTTAGAGAAATAAAACCCAAAATCGTTAGCAATTGATACAGAGTCAGACAGAATCTCTGAGTTAATAGACAAAATTCTTTTGATATTAGTTCTACTCAAATTCCCGCACAAAATATCATTAACAACCGACCAGGTCCTCTTGCAATCTTTACCACATTCATTAAATTTCCTACTAAAATAGTTGTCTTTAACAGAAACTATAGAATCATTGATTCCGCTACACAATTTGAGATAATAATTATACAGTTTATTAAAAGTACCAAGTTGTTAGAAATCCACGGTTTAAGCTTTATGTTTGAATTATGTCTAATTACATTTTTGGAACATGAATCAGCTACTTTTGAGAGCATTGAAACCATATTGGTCAAAATTGATGTGGGGTTACTTAGACTTAATAAACTAGAAAAATCAAGTAACGAGATTAATGATTCAAATTTAATAATATCAAATTTGCTGTACGCCAATTCTTTTTCGTTAACATAATTACCAAGAACCTCTATATCAATTTTAACCAAATCATGGTCCGTAATGTGTAAATTATGCAATGATATATTCAAAGTAGCACAACTATTAACACGGACAAAACAGTGATCAATGCAAGTAGCAGTGTTACTAGTAACTCTTGTGGCAGAATTAATAAGTGACAGAAATCCATTTGAAGACAACATAAACATATAATCATTACAGGAAGCTGGAAAGTTCAAAATATCAATGTTCAAATCACCAACAATTATTACATTCTGTTTTAATTTTCGAGATGAGATTTGAAAACTCACAAATAAATGATGAAATTGGAATAAATTGTAGGCGATACACACAAACAAAAATATAATTATTATTATTTAATGAAACAGATAACTTTAAAACATCCGCAGAATTTAAAGAAATATAATAGTTAATTTATAAAGTATTAGGGTCATCTAAAAACCAGGATAATGCCAGAAGAAGTTTAATAAACCAGAACAAGTCCGGAGAAACAGGACGCATGGTTACTTTAGCCACGGATAGTATTGTTCCTGGCACTTCTAGGGTTGATGTCATAAAAGCAGCGCCAAAACCGAGGTAGATTTCAAGAGTGGAAAAGAGAGTGGATTAATAATCATCGAAGCAGAGTTCAACGAATGATTCATTGATTGCTTCAAAAATCTTCATTTTTCACATTATTACGTATACAAAATCATTCTGGAACTGTAATGTCTCAGCAAAGGCTATCATCTCTATCGCTATGACCGAAATATAATCTGACCGTTTAGAATCATTAGTGACGTTATCATGAGTTCCAATATCTGCTCCGCTCCACTGGAAACTAGAATTTTACCCAAGATATAACTGGTATCCTAAACTCCAGTGGTATTGCCAAATATTATCTTAAGTGTCGATGGAATGATAAAATATTTTTGTTTTGAAAATTATCATTTTTTCTTCTAGGATAAATTCCAGAGTACGAAAGTTACGATGGAGGAACGATTTCCACTTCACCGGAACTCAAGGGCCTGATTTTAATAAGATTATTACAGCTTTTGTAGAATCAAATCAACTAAAAATACCTAGTGCCATATTTTATGGAATGGGGCCGAATGTCGAAAGGTCGAAAGGGTCGAAATGCCGAATATCGATAAGCCGAATTTCGAAAGGCCGAATGTGTCGAAAACCCGAATGTCAAAAGACCGATTGTGTCGAAAGGCCGAATGTCGAAAGGCCGTTTGTGTCGAAATTGATTTTAATTGTACATCTTTTTATGGGGATCACTCGCCTGAAAAAAAAAATCCATATATTTTAAGATCCAGAATAATTGAAAATTAAAATTCCAGAAAAAAAATCCCGCAAAAAAAATGTAGAAATTATTGAAGAAACAATCCAGGAAAAAATCCAGAAAAACTATTTTGTTCGAAATAAATGAAAAATCAATTTTATAGGCATTTTTAGACATTTGTCGTCACTTGAAACATTTGGGGTACATCTATCAGAAGAAGCAATACGAGCGATACAATTCCTTTGATCTGTGTCTGCAAGGTTGCGCTCCAATAGATTCGTCGATACTATACTAACCCAACGAATTAAGCCAACCACAAAATAATTTGAAACGTTTGTGGTACAACAATCTGTAGAAGCGATATGAGCGACTTAATTCCTTTGATCGGTGTCTGAAAGGTTGAAGCAATTTTTATTACCATAAATATTAAGAACTTTACGGAAAAATTTAAATTTTAAGGCCATTTTATGAGTTTTAATTTTAACTGGGGCCGCACTTTGATAATTGTGTTTCTGGATTTCAGTTTTCTGCATTTTTGTTTTTCGGATTTTTTTTGTTTCTGGATTTTTTTTTCGGGATTTTCAATTTCTGTATTTTTGTTTTCTAGATAAGGTAGCCAACCCATTTCAATCAATTAAGTCAAGGAAAATTTAATGAAAATTCGGCCTTTCGACCCAATCAGCCTTTCCACATGTTCGGCCATTCCACCCATTCGGTCTTTAGACATTCAGAGTTCTTCAACACTTTTGGCCTTTCGACCCAATCGGCCATTAGATATTCGGCCTTTTCATACATTCGACCATACGATATTCGGCCTTTCGACAATCAGCCTTCCGATCCAATTGACCTTTCGGCGTTCGGCCTTTCGACATTCGGCCTTCCGACATTTAGCCTTTCAACATCGAACTTATTTAAAACTGTTTAATAAATGTCACATTTTCAAATTTTGGTTAAATTTTAATATAAAGCAGGCTCTTTTAACGACTTTGTGTGCGATAGAGGTCCGGTTCCAAGTGTTTAATTCTAGATCAGTTGATGAATCTCTGTCATCTTCTATGCCTTAGCTCAAATTCATTCAGGTTAGCACTAGGGGCTCATTACGGCAGAAACAAAATAATAGGAACTATTGTGAACAAGATTTATTGTATAGATTGACAACAATAATTTCCTCATAATCCAGGTTCATACAGTTCAATTTTGTTTCTAATTAATTGACGGACTCAAGGGCAGTTCAAAATAGTACATTTTGACCTTAACTCATATTATAACAAAAAAAAAATAAAAATTCAATGCTTTTGCTGTAATAATATGTACTCGTATATTAACATGGTAAGTTGCTTATACAGAAAAAATCGCAAATTTAATGTATCGAACAAAATTAAAGTGAATTACTATAATTAAGTTAATTGTATCTAATCTAAATAATTCTAATAAAATAAAATAAATATTGATTTTTAACGGTCAAATTGAAAATGTTATTAAACTTTAAAGTATTGGACGATGATTAGTACATAAGGTTAGCTAATATTCTTAAGTATGTTAACTGTTTGGTGATTTATTATAATCGAATTACGTCATTCGAATGTTCATAAACTGCAAACATTAGAGTTATGTTAGATTTATCTTATTAGTTACAGATAGTGATGAAATTAATGGTATGGATGAAATGAAAAGCATATACGCAATTCAAAATTGAATGAGACGGCGAATTCCATCCAAAACTATCGGAAGTATACACAATACTCGTACACATTCTAATTTTGCCCCTGTTATTATATAAGTCAAGCATGCAACCTTATTTTAATTAATAAGAGTATTTTCAGACAGATAATTAAACTATGTATTCAATAAAGTGGTTTGAGAAAAATGTAAATATGTACAAGTAACGTAAAAGTCGAACACTGAACCTTCCGTATCTTTATAACTTACAGAAAGATAATGTATTTGGGCTTTAATTACAAATTTGTAATTACCCACGCTAAAACGAAAAATCGGTCAGGTAATTATGTAATTAAATAACAAATTAATCTACTGTCTAACCTTCAGTTCAAGATATTTAATCGAATGCTGGTCGATTAAATATTCTAAGACACATATTTTGATTGAGTGAAAAGTAAATTGTTGGTAAAACCTCTGCGCGTATACACGCGTTGTTATGATTTGATTCGCGTGTCTATTACTATATAAACGATATTTGTTTTATCCTCTTAATAATATCAAATACCATAATATGAATATGTAATAAAAATATTTGAAGCCCTTGAAATAGAATGATTACAACATTTTCATCTATGTTACTGTGTATAAGGTAAAATGTAAAATCGATTTTTAGTAGATATGTTGTCTGTGTTGATTAAGATCAACCGCATGTTTATTTCAGTGTCTTAAGTCAAAAATTATTTGTTTGCTTTAGTTTAGATATTATACGAGTAAGCCGTACAGGTGCATGAGAATTTAATTAAAATCGTTTCGTATAATTAAAATTACTAAATAAGGTAATTTGAAATATGCTTGAACATGAACACAAAGATTATATCGCACAGTTATGTTAGAACCCTGAAGGGTTGTTAAATTTATACGGAAATCTACTTATAGATGAATAAATAACAAAACAATATAGGTAACCGTCGTTTAAACGCGGAAGTTAAAGCCTGCGGAAATTGCCCGCACTAAAAGCGAGCTCTCTATCTCTAATGTCCAGCTCTATGAGTTATTTGAAATGTAGCAATTGAATGTGAACCGTAGAAGGTACAAGTAAATTTAGTTTCTGATAGCAAAAAAACAAAATTTTTTTTTTAGATTTGAGGTTCGCTGTCACGAGAAATTTAAAACGAAAATATAAAATGGAAACTTATAAACTTTTGTCACTACGAAGTCGTAATAAAGTTAAACATTTTTGCGGGAAGGAGGAAAGGTGAGGTAAAAATTCAGCAAATATTTCTATTTCTGAAAATTGATTTACATACATCAAAAAGAACATCAATAGTATTTTGATTTTCCACAGTATAAACGCAAAAAATTGCTGCAAATAATTTTTTTTTTATTTACCGCAATTTTTTCTGTGCCATGGAACTCCACATAACATTACATTTTATTGCTTGTTAGAGAATCGTAGTAAAAAAATGTAGACCGCCTTATAAGAAACTACATTCGCGCTATCCAAATTTGGCTATAAATTGTGGGGCCACGTTATACAAGCAATACCTATAATGTTGACTTTAGGGGAGATTTGTTTATTATTTAATATTCCAAGTAGTAAAAGGGGTTATGAATATTGGTTAAAGTATAAAATAATAATAAAATATAGGGGTCTGGTGTATTTAGCTCTGCCAACTATTGGAAACATGTTGAAGACATTTTAAAAGACATTTTGTCCATCGGTAGTTTTCACCCGACAGCATGATGGGAGACCTGAGTTTGTGACACGTTATGATTTCTAAGGTGCAATGCAGTCAAGATGTTATAAATAAGTGATCCCGAATCCGTGGCATGCATGCGAGATTTGGCACGTTTAAGAATTTGGCCGCCATGCCTAAAAATTTTGGAGTTCTCAAAAATCTACTTTTATCTAGTTATTCTTACGAAAAAATGGAAAAGATGTTTTTCGAGTTTTTCGTAAAGACCAAATAACGAAATGCTGGGAATCATGAAATTAATTTGGTCGTAATCACCTTTGGAGTGAATATCAAGTACTTTTGACAAATACAGAAAGCTAAAAAGAAAGTTACTAGGAGAGAAAATATTTTCCATATTTGAACTATTTTTGTTAAATTTATTAACTCGGTTTAATGTGAACCACTACACTTAGAGCTAATACCTTTGACACAATGCGATTTAATAAAACCGATTTAGTTAATTTTTCAAGTTTAGTCGCAGTATGTCAACCTCATTTTAGCTAATCGTTTTGGTTCGAGATGTAACGAAATGGGGGTAGCATGATTGGGCCGAGAGAGAATCGCGGTTCCATACAAATGCTTTTCGTTACTGAAAAATAAAATTTAACCAGTCAGAGCTTCGGTGTCGTCTTAGTTTTGCCGGTTAAGGCTCAGGGGATTTATGTGGGGTTACCGAAGATGACAAAAAGTAAGCTTGATCACTTAGGAAACTAGAAAATAAATTGGGAATTTAAGAAAGGAAACAGATAGGGAATACTCACCTCAATAACGTCCTTAACTCACCTATATTTCACCCCAATAATAAATAACTTTAACGGTACAGCACAGCAAACTTTCTCATTCTGTAAAAAATATACACTTTATGAATCGAAATAGAAAACTTGATATTGACCAGTGAAATTATTAGAACACTTACTATTTTTTTTATTCTTTCAAATTACACGCATTTAAGTGTAAATTAAAGTTTCAAGCAGCTTGAACATTTTATTGAAACATTTTGTATAGCCAAGGAGGCCTTGGCTTTTTTTCGTTTGTTTATTTTACCAAGTTATGATGTGTCAATTACTTTTAATACGGAAAACAGTATTAAAAAACATTTACACCTAGGATTACAAGTGTAGCCTAGCAACATGTACATTTTTAAGCACCCCACACATTTTTCAACATATTGATGAAATTGGTTGTGTCTACAGAAAAATTGTACCGTGTATAGTCTAGTTTATCAACCAACTTGACAGCTGTCTAATCGGTTGAAGTAAAATCAAAACGTTTTGATTTTATGTAGGCGGAGCAAATAGTTGATAAACATGATGAGCTATGTATGACAATGTTGTATCAACTAACAAAGGAAACATTGTCAAAATTGGCAATTAAAATAAAACTGTTTTCTAGTCCACTCATATATAACAGTGGATGGATTAAAACGAAAAATTTCAAATATAAGAAGTTGTTACCGCCGAGAAAACAAAAAAGTCGCATGGACATAGTGAAAAGACAGGAATGAGAGTAGGCGGAATTTACGTACCATCATTAAGGTATTTCGATATTATGAGGGAACCAGCGAATCAGTAACAACTTTAAGTAAGAATACGATACACAGAAAGTGTATGTTACTGACCAGCGAATGTTTAAGAACTTTTCGTTCAGTTCAGCTGTCACTTAATAAAGCGAAAATTAACGTGCAAACTGTAGGATCTGTCGGAATACATCAAAATGTTCAAAACACACTTTTCTTAAAACACATTACAATTTTAATACTGTATTTGCCAGTTGTTACGATTTTGATGGCCGGTATGTCAAATATTCTGTAAGGAAGTAATGATTTTTTGAATGATCAAGCTTTAATGATTTTTTGAAAGATCAAGAAACGCCCTTAAAAGAAACATTCACGATAGACAATTCGGAATTTCGGATACTGAAATTGAAGTTTCGGTAATTCAAAAATATTAAAACAAATTATTCAAAGATTAATAAATTGCGTTTGTATTTTTTAGGAGGAACCAACACGTACGAGTACATGAAGTTCACACGAAAATATACAAATAAATAAAGACTTGTTTTACTTACTGCTCTACGTTATTTAGAGTCTACTAACAGTACTGAAAGTGTTAAACGAAATAGAGCAACAATATTTGCTTAAGGATAGGCTTGCACATTTCGGAAATTAAATGATGAGCAGTAAACATTTGCTAAAAAGCTAATCGATGAAACAATGTTATTAAGACAGTTATGGAATTTTATGTGTAGGGTAAAAGCCATTTACATAATTGTATTCTGTCGTGGTTTCTATGTTAAGGAATTGTTTTGTCTTGTGCTAACTATTTACCAAAAAAGCAGTTTTATCAAAAACATACTAACTGCTGACTATTAATTGATAAAAGTTCAGAACCTGGAGTGGCTTTCCAGGAATTTTCAATTATCCTAAGTAAGTATAGTTTATAAATTGTGTTGTCTTGTCTAATAAATATTGGCTACTCGGTCTGGAACTTTTGGTTTTAGTTATGTGTAAAGTGTCCATGGTGGGACCGATGTCATCCGAGAGTCGAGCTTAGGCTTGGTCCATTCTGATTAATCAATCAAACAAACTGGTTTTTTTTCCAAGTGTAATTTTAATTTGTTTATTTATTATTCAGAATAAAACTTTATTTTACTTTGCTTACAATAATTAAGCATTTAACAAAAGTTAGACAATCTAATGCTGTGTGCCTCAGAAGACTTTCCAAACTAAACTTTTGTAGCACCCAGTAATTCATGCAATATTTAAATAGATGTCACTACGTTAAAAGTATTCAATTGTGCCTTATAGCCAACTAAACTTTTTCAATGTATCGTTGAAATAAATTACGTCTAATAAAAAATAAACCGAGTCGTTTATTAAAAGTACATATGTAATTTAAAATATTATATATATATATATATATATATATATATATATATATATATAAATATATATATATATATATATATATATATATATATATATATAAAGGGTGTTAAAATTTGAAGTATATTTTGAAATTTTAAATAAAAGACATACATTTGTGAAATCTTTATTTATTTTTATTGGAAATTAAAGTACATTGGTTCGGGTTAATAATGAAAATGAATGTCGTTCAAGTGACCTTTTTTGCTAGCTGGGCAGGCTGTCAATCTTTTACCAAAATTTTGAATAATTTTTTGCATAATGATGGTTCGATTAGTGATACTATATTTGCTCGATGATATTGTCTTTGAGGTGTTGAATAGTTTGAGGATTAACCGTATAAACTTTACTCTTCAAGAAATCCCATAAGAAGAAGTTCAATGGCGTTAAATCGCATGATCTTGGTGGCCAAATAAATGTCTTTTCTCTGAGAAATTATTCGATTATTAAACTTCTCTTTCAAAAGATCGATTGATTCCACTGCTGTGTGGCATGTTGCACCATCCTGTTGAAACCACATATTCTGCACATCAATATCTTCCAATTGACTCCACAAAAGTTGTTGGTTTGTGGCTTAATTGCTGTGGCCGACGACGAATTGATGTCCTTGGCTCTTCAGCAACACTTTTCTTACAGCTGCAATATTTTCACTTGAACGACCACTACGATAATAAATTCTGCTTCTCTGATCTTTAACTGAACCAGTTTTTTCAAATTTATCAATGGTAAGTTTAATAGTACGGTGTTTGTCGGAACATTTTCTCTAACATATTTTGAGCGAGATTTTCTTCCAACTTCTGAATAACTTTCACCATATTTAAAATAAGTTTTAATAATGAAAACACGTTGTCCACTCGTGTAGCGATCCATTTTAACTAACTGAAAGTTTTGAACTTGTCATCTGTCAAATAACATGTGGTACTCTAGTACAAAAAATATAAATGGCGGAATATTTAAAAAGACACTTCAAATTTGAACACCCTTTATATGTATATAATTTGTTTGTGAGGTTATGTTACAGTAAAATTTCTATTTTACTTGTAGATAACACGAAACTATAACAAAACTGAAATTTACAAGCATATATTTGCTAATGATAATGCTTATTCCCGCAAACACTTAAGACTGTCTGCTCATCCACTTAATAAAATATGCTGTATATTCGCCCAATATAAAACTTTTAAATGTTTCAAATCTTCAATAAAATTCCGTGTTTCTATGTTTCTATATTGACTGGCCAGTGGAGCGAGCTATAGGGTCACAGGTATAAGTTTCAATTGATATATTGATATACTGTGAGAACAAATGTTCACACAATTGTTCATATGTTTGTGAAGCTTGCAAAAAAGGTAATAAAATTGCTAAGTCTAGATTCATATAGTCTTATCAGCAAACAATTTAATCGACGATCGAGCACTTCAATATTTTCGAAAGCGTTAGGTGCTATCGATGGATGCCACATAAAAATTGTTGTACCGACTGCGTTACACTGTCAATATATAAATCGTAAACTTGATTACATTATTAATTTAATGGCAGTATGCGATAATTCTGGTAAATTTATTAATATTTGTTGTGCATACCTCGGGTTCCGTAAATTACCAAAGGGTCCTACGGAATAGTCAGTTATACCGCAAACAAACATTCCCACCTCATACATTTTTTTCTATTAGATGACGGTGGATTTAAATATTCATTAGATCCAGCAGCTAAGATCGGAGTTTTGAAGGAGGGACGATTCTCAAATCGTGAAATAGCGGAAAAAATTGGTAGAGGAGTCCTTTATCAATAATATTAAAAATCATGGTAAAAATAGAGAAGGCAGCATTGCCGAGGCTACTACGCCCATGAATAAACGGGAAATTATTCAATCAACTTCAAATTCATGCTTATTAGCCTAAAAAAATTAAGGCAACAACCGGAGGCAAAGCTAGCTTATCAACGGTTCGACGTGTGATTAACAATGCTGCGCATCTTAAATTGAAAACACTCCAAAAGAAACCTCCTTTGAATGCATCACGCAAAGCAAACCGATTGGAATTGATCAAAAACCACATGTCATGGAAGCAAGAATGGAACCGGATTGCATTTTCGGACTTATGGAAATGAAACTGGTGCCCGTCAGAACTATCCAAATTAATTTTTTTTCCGTCCAGATACAAGCGATGGGACGCATTAGGCTCAGCTTCGAAATGGGTGGCATAGGTAATCCAGATGCAATGGATTTACGAATAATAAACAACACAATGAATGTGTTGATTGAAGTAAACAGCCAACAATTCCGGGTGAATGAACAAATTATTGAGAGGATCCGATTAACTATAGGCACCGTAAATAAGGCCGTAATAAGTACTACAATAGCCAACAGCGAGTCGGAAACGATAACGCTAATAATAAAAATAGAGACGGTGAACACTATAATGGAGGATATTCAAGAAGCGATCATCAGAACCAAATCGAACTACCTAGCAGTAAGATTCTATCATTAAAGGAGATTATTATGGTAAAAGATCTACTTATCAACGAAGGAGTCAATATTACACTCTCGGATGAGGCCTTATAATATGTAAGATCGAAGATAACTGTAAAAAAGCGACACACTACTCTACATACTAAAGGTGCCGAAACTACAAAAGGCAAAATAAGCTGCATTAATGATCGCTTCATTAACAATCAAAGACACGATTATCAAAAACTATCTACAGTATCTCATCAAGTCAGAACAACAGTTATTTTTAACATTAAACTATAGAAACTTTGTTCAAAGACATGCAGAAATCCAGGAATTCGAGGACGACTGTATTAAACCATTAATAATGGGGACCAAAAGTCATTGCAACGTCTCTTCACACATAAAAACAATGCTGCATCTCATTACAGAGGATACATTTTTAATAGACAACGCAAAAAATGAAACGTTATCATCGGAGTGTAACACCAAACAATCGCACGCTGACAGGCAATTTCCTGATAACGTTGTTAAATTGTACATTAACAATCAACAATAAAAAATTCCAATCGTTCGAAATTAGAAGTGAGACCCAGGAAATCCAAGGAACTCGACACAACCTACAAATAAGCCGACAGCTAGTAAACGAAACCAATATCGAGTTAATCAAACAACAAAATATCCAAAATCGCAAGAAGCTGTCACAAGGGTATCTCACACAAACGGGCCATCAATATTGGATATGGATGCTATCAGGAGGTGTATCCCTATCAACAATATCCCTGTTACAGCGAGCGTTTGCACAATTTTACCCTTTTAAGACCGTCTCTTTGAATTTCTTAAAAGGGAACCTATTTCAATTACACTCCCGATATATTTCTTGAAAAAATCAACGAACTTGTCTAGCCTCAATTGTAAACCACTTAAACAAAATTTTATTTCCAAAATGGCCAGATAAATAAATTAGACAATGTCGATTATTCTAGACAAGTTTCTTTATTTTTAATGTTTAATTTAGTTTTTATCTTTTCTTTCCAATATTTCTATGCGTACTGTCTTTATTGCCTTGATAACTTAACTTTTTTTAAAAGCTTATATATTTTTTTTATACAACATCAACTTGCTCTTATTAATGACATCTACTCGTTATTACAAAAATTGACAATTACCGCTAAGCTTTGACTATAAATAATTTATAACACAATAGAGTTCAATGACCAATTAAATACAACAACAAACAACAATAATGACATTTGTTATAAATTATGGTAATAAAATTAATTGAAGTATAACTAAAGATAGAATAATTAAACATACATACGACAGAATAATAAAACATATAATTTATACAGAATGTAGACGAATGGATTAGCTGGTGTTGAATACATCCCAGCTGGATAAAACACGGTTTGGCAGTTGTTACAACTTTAGGATATGTATTTACGATTTTAACCCCTTGGTTGTTGATTATTGACTTGTCTTTATTTTTCAGCGCAGTTGTCTGCATGTAACAATCCCAATAAATTATAATTCAAAATTATTTTTTAGTTAGTTAAGATTTTAAAATTAAGAATGTAACAACATAAAAGTGTAAAATATTAAAATTGATAAAAATAAATATTTTTTTTATGTTCATATACTCGTAAGTCTCTAACTCAATGTTAGTAATTTATTTTTATTTAATTTGCTTTTGATATTCAATTACATTTATTTACTACGTATTTTAAACTGTATCTATGTCATACAAATTGAAAAGTCGTCGAAAAGTAACCTCGTAAACTGCCTTTTCACCAAGCATCTATGAGGAAATAGCGAAAGCTTCAAAATTTGAAAAGTTTAGTTTGAAAAGTCTTCTGAGGCACACAGCATAAGCAACATTGGATTCAATATTTATCTTGAGGAAAGTTTATTGAAGGATTAGCTTTGTACATTGACACGAATTAGAAAAAATACGCGATGACATTTTTATATTACAAAAGCTGTACAAATATCATCTTGTGTGGTCTGACTTAAACAAGAAAAGTAATCGACATATCATCACGAAGTTTCAATATAAAAAAAAAAAACAAGACAAACCTTTCATTTAAACTCGATCATAAATCTTTAATCTCGCGACTACAAATCATTTACTCCCATTTCGCATGTCAACAGAAATACAACGAAATATTATAGGTCAATTATAATATCGAAACAGTGTGGAATGATTAAATTATTTCAATTTTGAATAATTTCTGTTTTGTATTTATTTGAGTTCATTAAGTTCAAAGTCACTATATATACAAACTCTTATAACTAAAAGTAGTTCGAAAAAAAACGGTATGCCGCATATACATCACGACAACCGATTAAGTAATTTTGTCCAAACAATAATCTGTCTTGTCTTAATTAGAAAAAAGCCTATTGTTTCATGACCGTATTCAGCTTATTAAATTACCATAAAATATTATGAAGCGATAAAATCAAAAAGGTTAAATGAGCTATTTACTCGTAATCGTATTGTATTTAATGTACACATTGATTGAATATTGAACTGGCATTTTTTGTGCAAATTGAAAGGTAGTAGTCGATCGAATAAATTCAATATTCTGCATTGAACTAATTTAGACAGTATGCATGTGTACGGTTGTGTGTAGAAGGTAATAATAGAACTGATTGCAATTTACCGATTATAAAAATAGATAAAATAAGATTTAATTTTAATTATTTCAGAACCAGATGGCATAAAATCATATGCAGGTAGCTTGAAGCGTTTAGAGATTACTAATTAATTTCCTTGGCATCATTTAGCAATAAAAAATTCATGAATCTATTTATTAACCTTTTAGTTAAATTTTCGTATTGTCATGCCCAATTTCAACACGACATTTTGTACAGCAACAATATCGGTAACGTTTTCTGTTTTTTTTTTTTTTTTTTTTTTTCAAATGACATTATCGATTATTATTTACCAGCCATTTCAAAAGTGTTGCAGACACGTTGAAAGTATTCATAATTAGCGAAAAATAACTGCAACAAAATGTCAATGGCATATTAGAATGCATAACGCTGATAGTTCGTGAATTGTATCCGTATAATTGTAATAAGTTATCAAGCCGATAAATGAATGAAGTGCTTTGTACTGGTTTAATAAATCATAGTGAAAATCAATTAGGGAAGTTTGAAATTCGTAATTGTTTTCGATTTAATCCAACTTTATCCAAGTTCATATAATTTGATTAGTGAAGGTTGAATTACTTTTATACTGTATTTTTTCTACATATTTATTCTTATATGTTATAAGAATAACATTGAGTGAAATACAAAGAGAACACATTTCATCTGTAGAAACATTTGTACGATTCGGAGCTCTACAACAGATATTGTGTTTTCTGTAATACATGATGTGTATGGCGTTGTACATTGTACGTACTACCAATTTTCAGCAGTACACTTCACAGCCATTTTTTCCTAAACAAAATTTACGCATGCGTAGTTTTTCAGTTGAAATCTAGTTTTCATTGAAAATTTGTTTCAAAATATTGTTTCACCAATTAAACGTTTTTAAAAATGTTTGCCCGACAAAATTTTTGCATGTCGGTTACAGCTGCATGCAATAGGAAATAAACACTGGTTGAAAATAGAAGGAATATGTAAACAAAAATGGCGATGCTATAATTTTTTGGCCGCTTATAATTGGAAGCTATATTTTTGATGTTTATCAGTTGTGACAAAAATTAAACTGAAATTGCTAAAATGAGTCAAAATAATATACCATAAATATGGAAGACCTGGATAACAACGAACTATTACAACTAATATTTAGTGATAGTGAAAGTGATGACGATAATTTATTACTGAAAATTATCTTAACCAGCGATGAAGAAGATGAAATACAGAAAAAGTGGAAAAATTATTGGGTTCGACCGTAATATCGTGAGCGGGACCAATCTGGGGCACACCAAAATGTATTCCTGCGTTTAAAATTAACAGGCCCGGAACTATTTTATAATTATATGAGAATGATGTCTTCTCAGTTCGATGAATTTTTGCATCTAGTTGGGCCGGCGATCACAAAGCAAAATTTATTCGAATACGATTGGAATTTATTGGTTTATGTAGACTAACCCAAGAATTGCCTCTAAAATTATGCGCCTAGGTAAGCCCACTCATGAAAAGTGGAGAGATTCCAAAACAATTTAGAGTGTTGCTTGCGTTGAGTTTTCTAGCGGAAGGTAATCTGTAATTATTAAATAAAACAAAGTATGGAATTCCATTAACCGATAGTTTCAAACATAGGAATATTTCAAAGGAAAAAATGGGGTTGTGTACATCATTCCGGTATCGAGGAGTATAGTAAGCAGATGTATTAGAGTTTTGCACTATTGTGGACAAATATTTAGCACATAAGTACATACAATTTCCTACAATCACAGAGCAAATCAATAAAATTAAATTTGGATGACATATTTTTCATAAATTCATATTTTAAGCTATGGGGGAACCAGCGAGTCAGTAAAAACTTTAAGTAAGAACGCGATATACAGACAGTGCATGTTACTGACCAGCGAATCTTTAAGAACGTTTCATTCAGTTCAGCCGTCACTTAACAGAGCGAAAATTAACGCGCAAACTGAAGGATACGTCAGAATACATCAAAATTTCCACAGCACACTTTTCTTAGAAATAATAAATTTTCCCATTCATATTACAATTTTAATACTGTATTTGTCAGTTGTTACGGATTCGGTGGCCGATATGTCAAATCTTCTGTAAGGAAGTAATTTCGTCAAATTCTTTAAGATTTCTTACTGATTCGCTGGTTAGGCCTTTAAGCTGTAAATTATAATTATAGATTCTAAGAGAAGTTCGGTTTCCCTGGGGTTCTAGGATGCGTAGACTGCACTCATGTTTCAATGATAGCACCCGCAAAGCGCATTGAACATGTCTGTCAATGTGCAAGTTGTTTTCTGTGATTACTGAATATCGAATACATTTTATTATAATTTTTTATTTTTAAATATAGGTTTGCGATAGCATTCTAAAGATTAAAAATGTTAATGCAAATTATGGCGGTTCCAACCACGATGCAACTATTTGGAGAAAATCATATGTAAAGCGCAATTATATAACGTATATGAAAGCGGAAATCTACGGAACACTTGGCTCCTTGGTAAGAGTTTTTTTATTTAATATAAATTCTTGCCTTCATAATAATAACTAATTCATTCTTTATATTTAACATAAATTAACTATTTTATAAGCGCATATCACAATTGAATAAAGTTTTAGAATCACATTTTGACTCAGGGGCAGTCTTCCTCTAAATATTCCTCATTGAGATTGGTACCACTATTTGTGGAGCGTGATGTGTTTTGGACTGTCGAATTGCTGCAAATGATAAAATTATTATAGTTCTATTCCAAACTTTTTTAAAATTAAATTAATTATAAGTGGATATCCATTAGGGCCGTGGCTCATGCCCCAGTTGACAATCCCACAAATACAAGGAAAGTACTTATAACAAAGTTCATATTTTAACAAGAAATTGCATTGAGCGTTTGAATGTTGTTTCAAAATCTAGATAGGCATGCCTTTTAAAGGGGAGAACAATTAAATGTGCACCGACCATGGTCGGCATTATTATAAACTCATGCGCGATCTTCCATAACTTTTTAAAATTTTATGAATATGCAGATAGTTACACGTTTCTGTTCCTACAGACGTGGAGGCGGCTAATTACTGGCAATAGGAAGATCGATAAGAGCCACAAACCGTTAATTCTTACTTTTGAATTTTACCACAATATGTAATGTCAAATTGTGTGATACTAGAGTAAATCTTAAAAATTACCTTTATATATTGTCGTAAACTTCAAAAGTAAGAATCCTATAGTAAGTTAATGAATCAATTTTTGTTATACATATTTGAATAAAAATTAAAATATTTAAACGCAAATTTAAACTTACACAAATAAAATAATTTCCCAATTACACAATTTTTTAACTAATAAATTGTGCTCCTCCAAAGCAACAGCTATTCTTATTTTTATGCTGTTTTTTGTTTCTATAGCATCGCCAATCTTATTTAAACCAGCGACTTTGGCTCGTTCAATTTTGTTGGCTGCTTCTAATATTTTTTCCCGAGTGAAAGCTGAGCCTAAAATGGGAAAATTAAAAAACCTCTTAGAGATACTTTCTAACCTATATTAATCATATGGATTACCTTGCTGGACGTCGAACTGTCGAAGTGAGTCCAGATCCAACTGAATTTCTCGTAGTTTCATAAATATTCAGAAAATAATAATTAAAAATAATTAATAAAAGACGTTCCTCTCTTGCTCTAATACCCAGCTCTTAAACTCCACTATTACCGGCTCCTTACGTTACTCTCTAGGCCAAGTCCAGTACGATTATCATACTCTTTTATTACCGCCCACTGTTTCCGAGCGTATTCTCTGCAATATTAAAAAATAAAGAAACAAGTAAAATTAAGTTATTCTGTTGGCCACGGAATTATATAAAATACTAACTTCATATCATCCCAACGCTCTCTGTCATTTCTTCAGCGACTTCATTTTTTGGATATTTCGACCATCAGCTCCTGAAAAGAGTTTTTAACATACATTGTATTCATTCGTATTGTAAATACAGGTATACCTTCCTTTAAAGGAATACCTTCCTTTCGCCAAAGCGAAAAGGAGAAAAAATTAGGAGAAAAAAATAAAACTGCTATAAAAATGTCAATTTTTTTTCTTTTTCCTACTCCTAAGGAAAACAAGAATACACCCGCTATAATGAGACTGGAGCTCAAGGTATACAATCCATTTCCATTATTGTTTAGAATTTGAAAGCTTTATTGCACATTTTTTTATACGGTGGAGCCTTCGCTGGTTAAACAATAAATTCATATTGAACATAAATCCTTGTGAACCAGAAATGTATTGGCTTGTGTATAATACTGACATACCAACCAATTGTTTTGTCCCACTATATAATTAAAATTATTGACATTACTTAATTCAGCCGTATAATGAGTTCAACATTGATTTGTAACTATTGTTGACTGTTTACAGTAATTAAAAGGTGTAACAAATCCAGTAAGTTTTTTTGTTAACATTTTCAATCAATCAATTTTTTTTTTTTAAGTTTAACTTGAGCTGAGCAAAGACATTTTAAAGTTAGTAAGAAACGGCACTTAAAAAAGGGCAAGGTAATCAACCTTTTCATATGCATAAGCGATTTATTTAAGAAAGTCATTTTCGATTCTTTTTTTTTTTTTTAAATTTTAATTGAAACTAAAACCTAATGAAATACGAGTATAATTGTTGTAATTATGAACCGTAGTTACAAAATCAGTGTATCACTGTTGCATAGTTGTGTATGGCTTAACTTCATTTAGGGTCGTAAATACATAATTGGAATAGTTAAATACTAGGACTAATTAATTAAGATTAACGGTTATTTTACAAAAGTCGCTATCCAGACATTTCAGTAATTCACTTTCACTCTACGTTTTGTCTTTCTGCGCAATAATCAACGTATTTGTTGAAGTTCAACGGTTAAATGAATTTCAAATTTTAAATAATGTTATCTTAGCCTGTTAAGTAAATATTTTGTTTTGAACTTGATCTTTGTTAAACATTCATTTCTGCAAGTTCAATCCTCTAAACAAAGACAAGTACTTTGACGAGACGCAGTATGTTCGTAATTGTTTAACAAAACTTACCTTTTATTGAAATTCAAATAAGCAGAGTACTAATTAATCAACATAATTACAACCTTATTACTGTTTTTTATCTGATTCACCAAAAACAGTAAAATCCCCCACGAGGCGTAAAATCATAATATTTGTCATTATTTCTCTCTGTATAGCCTGACCTAAAAAAAAGCATTTAATAACTTTCTTTCTAATATTTGCAATTTTAAAAAACCACACACTATGCTACTTGGAATTTCCTGCAACAAGTATGAATCACCCAGAATGTTTCAACCTTAGATCATTTACATAATAAAACTTTACACTTGTTATAATTTCTGATATTTTTTGCCCCACTGTGAGCGATCAAATCAAAACTGCTAGTACTTTCATATTGAAATGCATCGTTTAATACATATGGAATTCGTCTTGAAGATTTAACTCACGTTTTGCACAATTAATTTAGTGTAACATATATAATGAATGCTTGATAATTTTGCGAACGCGTGTGTGGATGAAATTGCAAAATGTTTTTTTTTTTGCTTAAATTATTCAATTTAGTACATAGAAGAAGAACACAGAAATTATGGTGTTGTCTTACACAATATTTCTTGAATAGTACTTGCGGATTTTAAATCCATGATGAATCATATTGAATATCATGTAGTGTTCAATTTTATTTAACTAACACGTAACCGCATGCTAATAAAAAGTGCGATCCACATATCCGGAAATACTAATCGTGCACAAAGTAATTAGCTGGTTTAACATTTATTATGGCTAGCATGTAATCTTGTTTAAATTTGCAAACTTCATCTTTTATGCAAGTTTACTATAGCACGTTGACAGACAATTGTAGTTGTCGGGCATTAATTTTATGGTAATATCATAATCAAAAAAGTCATATTGTTTGCTCTAAAGTCTACACATTTGGTCAGGCTAATGAGATAAATTCACATTCATAACTAATAATATTAATTAACTAAATCTTAATTAAGTTACATACAAAAATAAAAACGATTTTCATGTTTATAATCATCTTTTATAAGATTTACATAAGATAATAAGATACAGTGAATGCGAATAGCCGTAATTAATTATGTGCTGCTTTATTATGGCATTTCGATCATTAATCATTTTCCACGGTTGTTTACATATGAACACTTTTTGGGTTATGTTTTTTCTGCTATTCTGATTTAGCTTCTAGTGCCAGGTTAATATTCTATATCTCTTAATTTGTAATATAATTACATTTTTGGACATTTATCCATTAATCGTATAAAGTTTTGGTTTATAAGTTTTTAAGCAGCAGTAAAATAAATGTTAAATACTTGATGAAATTTAGTTTGCAAATTCAAGCAGTCGTGACTAAATTCTTACGAATTCGAATCGGTCTAAATCAGATATATCTTCAGAAAAACTATTTCTAGCAGAGTTAGCTCAAAAATTTGAATTGAATGTTTTGTTCCACAATATGGGTTCTACGTTTCTTTCATTTGGCGTTTTGTGCCAGCTGCGCTAGAAATAGATCTCAGTTGGGCTCAGATTCGCATTTTCTGCTCTTGATAGAAGTTTAAGAAATATAGCAAAATCCGCAAAACCGTTTGGTGGGAAAATTATAGTGTTAGGTGGTGATTACAGGTAAATTTTACCTGCTGTTCCACATCGAACCAAACAGGTTCTTTTCTTGTCTAGCTGGACCATCTGTTTATCTCGTTAACCAAAAGCATCCAATTGTGTTGAACATTACTATTTATATTTCAGATTATTTAAAAGTTTACTGATTTTTGATGGTTTAAATAATTATTTAGCGCCGATCCCGGAAATGTCCCCAAGGCCCCGCACATTTCTTAAAATAGCTAAGCCATATATCGGTCAATATCACCAAGCCGATCCAATTATGATTTCACAGTTTTTGAAATTTTTAATAATTTTGGATTATTTTAAAAGCTTTATATCGCCGACTGCAGAGATGTCTACAAGGTCTTGTGCACATATTCTCGGATAGACCAGATTGTCGGATAACTTGGCCATATGCCAGTCTACGTGGCCAACCTAATCCAATTGTGATGAACTCTACATTTTGCCGAATTTAGAATTTTTAATAATTTTACTGGTTTTAAAAATTGTTGTATCTCTGATCACAGAGATGTCCACAAGGTCTTGCCCATGTTTTCGGATAACTTGGTCATGTGCCAGTCTACGTGGTCAACCTGATACAGTTGTGATGAACTATACTATACTTAACAGAATTTAGAATTTTTAATAATTTTGATGGTTTTAAAAATTGTTGTATCTTCGATCACAGAGATGTCTACGTGGCCAACCTGATTCAGTTGTGATAAAATATACCAAATTTTACAGAGTTTAGTGCTTTATGTGTCAAAGTAATTTAAACTTTTATTTTTAATATTGCTCTAGAAACAGGGAGCGTAAAATTAGAAAATATCGCCTCCAATTTAAACTACAGAAATATTGAAGAAAATATTTTAGGGAGCGATATTTTTTATAACAGACGAATTTCTCTTTGAATATCATTATTATTATTATTATTAATGAAGGGCCATGTGGGCGTTCAGCCACCTTGCACTGTGACCCAAAACATCTTTTGTGCTTGGGAACCCTGCTAAATTATCCGTCCAGTCAATATTCAGGTACGTGATACATACTATCTGGACTTATTGCTCTCCCTCCTAGATGTTTAATACAGCATTTAGTTCTGCTAGAAAGACGGTAGCATTGGAACCCAAGGACTTAGAGAGGGCTTTCCTACTCCTTTATATTCCTACCCCTGCCCCGTCTTCCGTTTGACTTGACTCTTACGAGTTGCTGGGAATAGAAAGTCGCCTGTAGGTCGCCCAGCTTTACTACAGGAAAGCTAAATAAAACTGGAGGGTACCTGGTATTCAGAGCCCGCAGATTTTGGACTGGTTAACCTGTCAGTCATTCATCCATCGGCAAATGCTGTTCCACCTTAGATTAGGGTTTTTGTCAAGGATTTCTCCTTTAGCGCCATACTTTAGCCTGTGCCATATGGCCACAATGTGCCATATGGTCACAATGTGCCAAATGGCCTTAGTTACCGGTGATTGCCATGAGGAGGCCGCACGTCACACTTGCGAATTGTGAACATGTTACCCCTTATACAATTGTACCCAACAAGCAGCTGTATAATACATAACCAGAACAGGTCACGTGATGCGCACCCTATTGGAAGGTTACAGAGCTGGGACTAATCTACTCAACTTTGGTGTCCCCTCCAATAGACGCAAACCACCTTGAATATCATTAAATAAAGAAAGTTCAATGAACGATTTTTCCTTTGATTGGGATTAAATTTCCCGGCAGATGTATAATAAATATATCAATATGAGAAACCTTAACAGCTGCGGAAATTCTAAAAAAAAACAGGCAATACTATAAAAGCTATTGTCTATTGCAGTTTCAATAAACCATGCAGCTGTCGAGGTTTATCTGATATGAGGCAAATCGAAAATCGGTAAAGAAATAATCGGTAATTGAAATGGTATTCTAAATGATTTTTGGATGAAGTTCTGGAATATGGCCAAGTATGATGGAACTTGCCTATCACTCAACCGATTATGGTGAAATTTGGCATATGCGTTGAAAATGGGATTCTACTCTTCCATTCTATGGAACTTGCCTATTTTTTAATCAATTGTGATGAAATTCGGCTTGCACATTGGAAATGGGATTCTGAAATGATTTTTGGATGAAGTTCTGGAATATGGAAAAGTATGAGGGAGCTTGTTTATTTATCAACCGATTATGCATGGAAAAAAACAGGGATAGGAACGACAACAACCGTGGGCGTTATTACAAAGTTGGAGGTGGAGGGAAGTTGGAGGTAGGAGACTGAACGGGGAAGATATAACTAGGGATAAGTTATGGATCCAGTTTGGGGTTAAGTTGGCGATTGTGTTGAGTGTTGAGTTGAAAGTTGATTTGTGGTTGAATTGGTGACTTAGTTGAGGTCCACCCTAGGTGTTGATTTTGTGATTACGTTGGAGATTACGCTGGGATTGAATTGGAGGTTTAGTTAGAGATTGAGTTGGATATTGAGATTAGATTGTAAAGGGATTAAGAGGTTCAGTTGGAGATTGAGTTTAGATTAAGGGGTTCTGTTAGGGATTGATTGATTCGGGAGTTACTTTGAGTTGACTTGATATAATCTTACGAACGCACGTAATACAGACCGAAGTTCTGATCACCTCGTGAGGTTTCAGCCCTTTATATTTTATTTTTATGGATAAATATTTAATCTATATGTATATATTCGTATTGCTTTGATTATTAATAACGTTATGTATATTTATTAAATTATTTTGACGTTAATCGGTTCACCAAATTGGTTAGTTGTCAAGTTTTCACTATGGGACTTACTTATATGGATAATTCTAGGATGGAATTATCTTAACCTTATAATTTATATCCTAATCTTATCAAAAATTTTACAAAGATTTGTATATTTAAAAAGACTCACCGAAATTAATAAATGGAGCTGCACACTGTTGTCGTGATTAATGTATACCGAAATATCTTCGATATGCCCTCATCAATTTTTACTGTTAATTAATTCACTTTTTTAAGTAAAATTAATTATTTACTTAATGTTCTAGTTAGATTTCGTTCATGCAATAATTAAAAATAATTTAATTATAATTTTTGCCTGAATAACGGAATCAGATTTTATTCATTTCAACTTTCAAGGCTGTCTCATGAGAATTAAAAAGTTAGAAATGTGTCATCTCACGAGCAATGCTGTCGTTGTACTACTATCGGAGTATTTGTACTACTTCTTTAATATTCGTACCACTGTACTACCAAAGCAACCTTAATTACCATATACAAAGCCATATGGGGGAATCAGCGAGTCAGTAACAACTTTAAGTAAGAACGCGATATACAAAAAGTGTATGTTACTGACCAGCGAATCTTTAAGAACCTTTCGTTCAGTTCAACCGTCACTTAAGAGAGCGAAAATTAACGCGCAAACTGAAGGATATGTCAGAACACATCAAAAATTTCATAGCATACTTTTCTTAAAAATAATAAATTTTGCTATTCACATTAGAATTTTAATACTGTATTTGTCAGTTTTTACGGATTTGGTGGCCGATATGTCAAATATTCTGTAAGGAAATAATTTCGTCAAATTCTTTAAGGATTCTTACTGATTCGCTGGTTAGCCCTTTAGTCTAAAAAACACAGCGTTTATAAAGGAATTAGAAACGAGGAAAAAACCAAACTTTTCATAGTAAAATACACAAAACATATGGGAAATCACTTTTTTTCCTAAGACAAATTTTTAAATGAAAACGTTACAAATTCTTAATTATGATTTCTGAAATACTTTCATAAATGTTTGAATTTCAACATATATGAATGTCGTTTAAGTAAATCGTTTTAATTTTCTTGTAATAATTGAATTATTTTAAACCAAAATATAAAAAAATTTCATAACAACAGCATTCTGGTCAAATTAAAATAAAAGCTTAATACAATTCGTTTGGTCATTAAGTCAATATACATTACATAGATGGCAGTGATGGCCTTAAAAATTTGATAAAATCATACCAAAAATTACCACCTGAGGAAATTTCAAGTAAAAAAATTGTAGGAAAAGCACAACAAATTCACAAAATAATAATGACGAGTGATAATTTTGTGATTAAATAATTTTTTTTCGTACTTTTCTGTAAATATTTTAGACATCTTACGTACACTAGTAAAACTAACAATAAATTTAGCAAGTATTATTTTAATTCATCAGAGGCAACTTTGATTTATTTTTCAAAATGGAAATTCGAAAAATATATTTTAGAAATAATTTAATTTTAATATTTCTGCAATTAATATTTATTTAATAACAATATGTACAGTAGTCTTCTTGAATGTTGTTGTTCAAGGTATGTAGAAAACATTTATGTAAACGTTTTATAATTTATTTGCTTTTTTCATTGAAAAACTTGAAGCTAAAAAACACCATTTTTACTATGGATTCCTATGGAAATTAATGAAAAGTTATACCACTAAAAATGCTTCTAAAAAATACGTCATTATGATTATGGATCTATACTCTAAAGGCTCTGGTACTACTCAAGTGATAAATGTACTCCGTTTTTGACTAATGTACTACGAAATTCGCAAAAATGCTACTTTTTGTTTCCGTTTATTCAAAATCTCAATTTTTTATACTCATAAAAAAATATACCAAAAAGCCATAAACTCTAAACATTGCTTGTTAGATCAATTCAACTGTACATATGAACGAGGTTAATTGTATACATTTTGTTGATAGGGTAATTCTCTTTTTTCACGAATTTGTTTATTTTGTATTTTGTTGGTTTTTTAGCTTAATCTCTTTTTATTGTTTATTAATATTTTAATAAAAAAAATCCGACGTTTCGACGGCACATCCCGTCATTTTCAAGGTTATAATTTATACTATAATTTCAAAAAAAAAAAAAATTTTTTATAACGAATGTTTTTCTAAAGTATCTAGTGTTCAATTTGAAATTTAGAAATTACTTAGTGTACGTTTCCACGAAAAACTTCATTGTAATTTTTTCAACGAAACTCACATGGATAGTACACATTCCCAAAAAAATTGTGTCTCGACAGACAATTTGTAACTCACACATATAAAAAAAATATTGGAAAATACAACCGATTTTTGGAAAAAACAACCGATTTGTACTAATGGCTACAACTTTTTCCATTGTATTTTTTACATTGGTACTAAAATAGAAGGGACATTTTTTGGACACCTCTGCATTAAACGTCATATTATGTATTTGTTTTGATTGTTTGTTATTTTAATTAAGTGGATTGTATTTTAATAGTTTTCTTCTTGATTGTTTTTTAATTATTAATTTATTGGAATTACAGCAAAAACAGCAAACTACGGAAATTACGGAAAAAACAGCAAATTACTAATTTCATAAAACGTCAAAATGATACTAATACATGTTATATCGATTCACTAACATAATCATAGAACAAAAATTTCCCTGTTGTAAAATTTACAATGAAATTTGCGGTGGAAACTAGGACTTAGTTTAACAGGAAAATAGTTTAAGTTATACAATTAGAGTGAACCAAATTTAAATTTAGAAGATCTATAAAATGTTGTCGTAATAATTTAACATATACTTTGAAACTTCCTAGATATTTAACAAATTTTGAGATAAATTTTGATGTTTTTTGATGTAAATGCTTTCCAAAATTAATCTTTTATTTAGATTTTGCTCCTTATCAAGTACCTCAGCGTTATCTGTAGATAATGAGTGATTACTTCCACGTATATGATTCGATAAAGCGCTGTGTGACAGTTTAAACTCATACGTAGAATCGTAAATATGTAGACGAACCCGTTTTTTAAAATTTTTGTTTAGTTTGACCCACATACTCTTTTGCACACGAACATTTTAATTTATATATTAAATTTGATTGTAACTCTGTAGGAATTTTGTGTTTTAATTTAGTGAATAAAAACATGTCCAAACTTTGAAATGCTCTACCAACAAGTTGTATATCATAATTTTGTAAAAGAATTTTAATTTTTTCGAACAAAATTTTAACATACGGTACCGAAATGAAAAGTTTGCGATTATTTTCAACTATTAAATTTGGATTTTCGCGCGTATTTTCCAGAATATTTTCCGAAATGTTATGTTTGTCGATAGCCTTTCTAATACCTCTAGTAATTACACTTCTCGGAAAACCATTTTGTATTAGAACATCCCTTAATATTTTAAAATTTTCGGCATGAAAAACCTCATCCGATAATCTCAAAATTTTTTCAGCTAACAAAAAAACTGTGTTATTTTTGTAAGATGATGGAAGCCAAGAGTTATAATTTAGATACGGACCCGACCAGGTTTTTTATGATATAAATCTGTAGTTAAACTTTCATCCTCATTACGTATTACCATCGTATCTAGAAAGGCTAAACGACCTTGATTTTAAATTTCACATGTAAATTTAATTCGCGGGGTAAATTAATATTCACTATTAAATGAGTCCAAAAAATTATCAATTTCCGAATTTGGAATGGCCGCAATAATATCATCAACTTACCGGTAAAAGAAGATAGGTTTGACGGACGATGTTTTTAACACTTCGGTTTCAACGTGTTCCATTACTAAGTTTGCCACTGTTGGACTAACTGGCGAACCCATCGGTGAACCAAACACTTGTTAAAAACATCTTCCGCCGAAACTAAATTCAGTATGATCTAACACAAATTTCAACGCTTCTACAAAATTTTTTCACTCCAGATTTGTATTACTACATGCTTTAATGCTATTCCACATTTTTTTAACCAATATTACCAAAGATGAGTCAACGTTTGTGAACAACGAAACTACATCTAATGATACTAATATATAATTTATTGGTAGAGATACATTTTTAATTTTATTCTTAAAATCTTCCGCGTTTTTTACAACCGAAAAGTTATTTCCCTCGTAATGATTTAAAATGTTAGACAAAAATTTGGATAAATTGTATAAAGGTGAACCTAAATAGCTTACAATTGGTCTCAAAGGAATACCAATTTTGTGTACTTTTGGTAGACCATACATTCGTGGGGTCGTACCATGATAATTTTTAAGAAATTTAGCCAAGTTTTTCTCGATTTTTCCTAAACGTTCCCAAGAGCCAATGATTACATTTAATTTTGATTGCATTGAAGAACGATTCTACGTGTGAGTTTAAACTGTCACACAGCGCTTTATCGAATCATTTACATGGAAGTAATCACTCATTATCAAACGCTGAGATACTTGATAAGGAGCAAAATCTCAATAAAAGATTAATTTTGGAAAGCATTTACATCAAAAAACATCAACATTTATCTCAAAATTTGTTAAATATCCAGGAAGTTTCAAAGTATTTGTTAAATTATTACGACAACATTTTATAGATCTTCTAAATTTAAATTTGTTTCATTCTAATTGTATAACTTAAACTATTTTTCTGTTAGACTGAGTAATTTCTAAATTTCAAATTGAACTCTAGTTACTTTAGAAAAACATTCGTTATAAACATTTTTTTTTTTTTTTGAAATTATAGCATTGAGGAAGGACTTTAAATAGAGAGAGATTTTGTATGGCTAAAATATGTAATGAAAAATAATTTCTGTTTCGTTTGGAGATTTTAGTTGTGATATTATGAAAGGAATATATAAATTTTAATTGCCTCTTTCTATTCCTCATGTTTCCTATCCCCATATTATTATAAATGAACACAATGAAAAATTGAAAGGCGGTGCTTAATATTTCATTCTTTCTTCTTTGTATATGTAACAAACAAAAAATCGAACACAAATGCTAGATCAATACCAACAAAAATTTTCAAAGCATTACCAAAATTTTAATACCTTAAAAAAATTCGAAAAAAAGGAAGTTAACAACAAACACAATAATATTTTGTAAACAATGATTTTGGGTTAGTATGTATTTTTTTTATGCATGCGATATTTTTAGACTAGAAAGGAAAGAGGAAAACAGTTGATTTCAATTTTATCGTTTATAAATCGTATATGTATTGTTTTACTGTTGGTAGAAGAATAGAAAAAACCAAATACTGTATTTAAAAATAATAAAAACGCGAAGCTGAAATAAGAACATTTAGTATAGTGAAATTTAAAATTCGTCACGTTGCGAATAGGTATATTCATAATACAAAATTTTTTGTATTTTGTGTTTTTTCAATTTCGTTATACGAATATTCGTCCATTTTTGAATATAAGGATTATTAATACATTCTGTATAGTATTTAAATTCGTTCTCTGCCAAAATGATACAATCAGTGATGACACCAAATTGTCTTAATTACTCGTACCATTAAGAAACAAAAAGAAACAAAAAATTCGAGGCGGCTAAAATAACAACTAAAAAATTACCGAATAAAACCATATTCGTATATACATACATACATATGAATTTCTTCTGCTTTTTTGTTTTTTTTAGATTTTATCCGTATTGGAGGGCAACATTTTTTTCCGTTTTAATATTTTTTGTATGGATTTTGTTAACCCAGTGAATGCCATTTATGTAATTTGCAAGTTAGTTTAAAATTGCGCTGGCAAGTTAGCTGTTAACGTGGTAATAAAAAGATTATAAAAAATCGGTTTCACTGAAATATTAGGATTACTTTGTAAGAAAAATTATTTTACCACGATAGTTTCTATCTAATGTGATGTTCTATTGACCCAACACTTTTCGCAGAAAATCCTGGGAAATACGCATTTCATTTTTGCAATAATTCTTTATTAAAATTAACACAAAAGAAATCCAACACTCATTTCGAAAGTAATAACAAATAAAACTAAACATGTTTTCTTTTAACAAAAGTTAATATTTTATTGTTAGCTATACAGTTAAAATTCTAAGCTTTTTGGAAGTTTGGGTAGATGCTTGGTGCCTAGGTTTATTTTTTAATTTTTGAAATTCACCTTTTACTAAAGACCATTTTGAATTTTTTCTGATCAACACAAGAATAAAAAAGTGTATTAAAATTTTAAAATGGTCATAACAAGGCCCTTCATCTTTTAAAGGCAAAAATCCTGGAAAATCCCGAGCCACAATACTCATACATTTTTCCGAAATGTTTGCTACGATATTTGGCAAATGACAGTTTTTTCTAAACATTTGCTCAAATACAGCTACTAAAACATATGCTACTTCACCATACTCTGTCTGCGGTGCTTTAAGTGACCCAAAGTTTGACGATTTATTAAATTTTTTTTCTGTTATAAATGTTTCACTCGTTGATGTTATGTTGTCATTTTGTTTTAATAATTTTTGACTACATTCATTGCAGTTTACTTTTTTAAAAGCGCAATATCCAGCATAGTACAGTATTGCATTTCTTTTTAAAATGTTATTATTTGTGTTAATGTTATCTAACTCACACTCTTCAGGCAAAGGTTCGTCTTCGGCTTGCATTAAACTTATTTTATAATCATTTTGGAAAGTATTCCATTCGAGCTCTATCATACTTCCATCGTCTGCAAGGCAATTGGAATATTCACTATTGAATAGTAATTTAATAACAATAATGTAGAATGGAATTAGGAAATCAAATTGGAATTTAGGCAATCAAAAATATTATTAAACCGGAATTTAGGCAATCAAAAATATTATTAAACCGTTCAATAAAATTAGCTGTAGGTATCGCGTTTTCAATATAAGCTCCTAAAATGTCCGGACAAGTTTTTATAGTGGTTCTTATCGCACAACTTACTGTGTTGCTTAACAGTTGAGCTGCCAACGATACATTCATTTTTTCAAAACTTGTTGGAAATAAATGTTTACGGGTTAGTTTTGGTAGTATTTTGCACTTTTCAGTGGTGTCCCGATCAAAAATTTTCCGTATCACATTTATATCAGCTGTTCCATAATCTTCATGTGAAATCTGATTGCTGATAAACGCATTTCGAACGGACTTAATAAGGTGCGGAGGATCATATTGCGCAAAAAATTTTTTGTTATGAAAATTTAAATATGGCTGTTCTATACTAATACCAAGCTTTTTATATGCCTGTACATTAATTGCACCTTGATCACAAGTCAACATTACCGCGTTCAAGTTTAGTTGTTCTTCACAAATTTTAATATTTTGTTTTATTAATTCACTTAAATTATCTGCAGAGAACGAATTGTTGATGAGTACGTAGTTAATTACATACTTCCAGTCGCCTATTATTGAACGTACAAGAAAAAAAGAGCTGATGTCGCTATTTCATTTTTTCTTTGGTGCCCGTCGTCGTAAAACCCTTCAATTCGATCCATCATGATGTTATGCGTCAAATCTTGTTTAATAGCTATTTCATCAAAGCTCAATACGCAGATCTTTGATATAGACGGCATGTTTACAAAAAAAAATTTATGTTGCGCCATGATCACCTCATTAATTCCAGGCGGAATAAATTTAATTGGTGAAAAAAATATTATTTACTTTTTATATCTATGAATGTATTGTATATATCTGTGATGTGTTGTGCAATTTTTCTGCTAATTAAAAAGTGAGACTAAGAGAGAAACTGCTTTGTTATTCACTTTTTGTATGTGTATTATACATAAAAACGCTAAAAAATCTGAGTTTTCGAAAATTTGGTCAAAACTGGGTGAAAAACCTTAAATTATGGCCAAAAACTGTCGAAAAATGTCAGCAACTGTCAAAAACTGTCGGAAAGTGTCAAAAGCTGTGCGTGTGATATTGGAAAAAAGAGGAAATAAAATATTCTTATTGTTTCGTGAGTACAATATTGAAATAAACCGATTAATTTAGAAACTGTTCTAACTGGTTGAAACAGTTCTGAACGTTAATGAAGCAAGATTGTACATTTTTCAGTTTTTTTCGCTGTCAAAAAGAACTGTCAAAAAATGTCGAAAACAAAGGTTTTAAAAGACTGTCAAGAACTCGTGTCAAAACGTAACATAAACTGTGCCACAAATACTAGTTTTTGACACTACCCGTCTCTGGCATATATGTATATATCTACCTATTCCTAATATTTTTTCTCATTTTACTTTTGTATTATTTTATCGTTACCGATATTTCGAATGATCGTTGTTATTATGGTGCGAAAAAGACAGAGCAGCCAAGAGCCCTACTTCTACTCCTAAGGTATCAGATGAAGCGGAAATAGCAAACGACACTATTGATGTGGAGTTTCCGATGGCGATCAGCGTGAATAAGTTGTTGAACCGATATGTTGAACCGATAAATTTTGATAACGATTAACATTTTCAACTTGTCGCTGACGATCGAGGAAATGAATAAGAAAATGCTGAAAATGCGGCTGTTGAAGATAAAGAAACAAACACTGGTATGTGGTACTACGTATGTATATATACCCAAAATAAAAAACTATCGGAAAGTGGAGCTTAAAACATCCGATTGTAACCAAAACACGCAACTTTCTCCTACTGCGAGAAAGAGAAGGTTTGACGGTTCAAACAGCAATAAATCAAACCAATCAGTTATTATAACTGTCTAAGACAGGAGCGGCTAAAAATCGATAGATTGGCAGCATTTCAATATACATATATGGAATATGTCCCTGGCAAACATTCGAGGACCTCATAAACCATCATGAAATTTAATCATTGATCAACAATTGGCACTAGGTCGAGGGAGATATTCTTTCCGACAGTATTACCTTCAAAGCCAGAGAAGTTTAGAATTAAAATATTCTGGCTATGCGACGCAAAGAATTCTTACCCATTGAACGCAGAAGTATTATATTGGTAGGCAACCAAGAGAGCATAGTTCGGTTATAAATTCAAAATCAAATTCATTTCAATATTCTGTTTTGATATCAACCTAACACTTGTGGGTTTTATTCCTAAACCAAATAAAAACGTTTGCTATTATCAACTTTACACAACTATAACGGAAAAGACCGTGAGTCTAATATAACTAATTAAATTTTGGGTTATAACGCAACAAAATGACGGCTGGAGACACCTTCTTTAAATTAGTGAGAACCTGTACATGCAAACGGAAAACTCAACGATGGCCGATGGTGTTATTTTTTAACCTTACTGACCTTTCTGATGTTGCAGCCTTTACGCTTTGTATAAAAGCGCCAACCGCCTCTTTGTATGAAACTCGGAAAGCATCCGAAAGAAAATCATTTCTAAAACAATTGGCTTTGCAATTGGTGCAGGCCAACGTATTGGAGCTGCACTTAAACACTCGAAAGTTAAATAAAATTAAAGACAGCAATCGACTTAATAGGTTATAAAGCATTACCAATTAGGCGGGAATCAACAGGCGAAGAAGTGCCGGTTAAGATTGTTAGCAAACAACGAAGATCTTACTTGAGCCATCAATCATCTGATATGAAAACCAGAACAAGATGTCATTTTTGTAATGAGCCATTTTGTCCAAACCACACCAAAATCATATGTATAGATTGCATAAAAAAACGGGAAATTGTTTCGGATGAAGAGGAAGTGGCATCAGATTATGCATCTGATTAAAACATAAATTTGACTAATTTAAATGTGATTTTCAGCGAATTGAACTGTTAATTTTTTTTTTATGATATTTGTAGAAAATAAAGAATTTTTATTTACTTTCCCTATAAGATATCTATGGGGTCAGATTGACCCCTATACACAGACAACGTGATAGTAAGCTATACACAGAGTGAAGGTTAACAAATTTGCTTATCAATTTGATTTTTCCTCCAATCTAAAAATTATAATTATTGCATTCGAAATCGCAAACGTAATTTAAACTCCATCAGATGGAGAAAAAGGTAACAAAAACATAAGCAGTAAAATAATCATAACACAAAAGGTGAATGACCGTTCTGTGACACAAAATAAAATACATTAGTATAATTTTTCATCTACATTTTTATGTGCACGTGTATTATCAACCAATGCCGCTACATGGCATTGTATTATCAACAAAACTTTATTACGATCATTTATTTCTTACGTTTCCCAAACAAACAGATTCGGAGTAGCTATTCATATTTTTTTTTGTTTGTTTTGCTTATAAATAGAGAAAAGAAAAAAGGACGAAAGATGCAAATCGAAATTAAGTTATATATTTACAAGTGTTGTGTCAGTGCGTATGTTGCATGTTTATTCAATGTGTTTCATTTCGCTTATTTAACCTTTGTTTGGCACGATTATAAAACTACTTCTCGTCAACGCTTACAAATCGGGAAGTGGAACAATTTTATCACGAGTTTTCCATAAAAGGACGTAAATTCGAATAATATAAATATGATATCATAATTTAAATGTTGTTTTAATTTATTATAAAAAAAAACTTCATTCTAGTTTTAAAAAAAATCAAATTTAGGATGTATCGTGTTAACAAAAAGGTTAAAAAATACACACGCTAAATCGACTCTTTATTTTGTTTTTTTATTTTTTGTTTTACTTATACAAAACCAAAATACATATAGGTAATGAAAAAAATTATTAGGATAAAAGCAACAAAAATGCATGTAAAAATGTATAAGCATTTTTGTTGGTTTCGGTGAGGGGTGTGGTTTCCAGTATTTGTATTTCGTAAATATTTCATTTATTTTAAAAACATTTCGTTCTGTTTATTTAAAACATGAATGATAGAAGGAGAGGCATATAGAAATTATCCTCGTCTCATAATATCACAAAAACAGAACTTAAAATATTTGAAATTATTTTATTTGGGTATATTTCCCTCATACAAAATATGCTTCTATAGTAGTTATTCTATGATTATAGTATAAATTATAACCTTGAAAATGACGGGATGTGCCGTCGAAACGTTTGGTTTTTTTTATTAAAATATAAATAAACAATAAAAAGAAATTAAGCTAAAAAACCAACAAAATCATTTTATTATAAACATAAAGCTTAAAAAAGTGAATTAAATATAATTAATAATAAAATTTGCAATTTATTTCAAATTATATACATATTTTGAATATATTCTTGTGTATTTTAAATTAAATGACATTTAGTGAGTATATTATATGTAAACAAAAAATTAGTGCATATTTGAATAGCCGTTTTCTTGTAGAATCGACAGGTAAATGGGCAACGACCAAATTGAATTAATTTAATATCTAACTACAATGATTTTTTGTATTCGATCGCTAGATTTGTAATTAGGTTGGCACGGACAGAAGCCACCGATAATCATAATAATCCTACTCCTACACCGATTGCTGCTGCTGAATTGAGAAGAGATTGTCCTCAAAGGGGTAAAGTCGAAGAGGATCTCACGGTCGAAATCAGAGGAAAAAGTCTAAACGTTATTTGAATGGCTATCTTTCTAGAACATCTACTATTTTGCAAAGTTTGCATGCATAGTAAATCGTTCGTTTGTTGAATGTGCCAAATCAATGAACCAAAATGTTCAAAAATAATATTTTATAAAAACGCTGTTAATGACGAGAAAAATAAGAATGCCCCACAAAATGCTAAAGATGATGAGGCAGCTGAGATGATAATGGAAACGGAAATCAGCGAGAGTAACAAAGGCGATAAAGAAGAGGTGGAAGAGTATGGAACCCGAAACAAAATTGTAAGTAAAATTTGAATGCAAAGCATAACAGTTAATTTTTTGGAAATATATCGGAAATTATCAGGAGGCCTTTTTGAAAAATGGCATTATTAATATTATGGCTGGGCTAAGCGGGTGCTATTGCCACTCAACATGCCAGACGGCACATCCTAATTTAAAATACATAACCTAAATAAATTAATTCCTTATAAACATTAAATCCTTTGGTCTTATGAGAATGTAGTTTAAAGCTGTTTAGCTGAAGAAATTAGTTATAACGTTTTTTTCTCGAAAAAAAATAAAACTGTAGCTCGAACAAAATTATAGAATAGTAAACTCTAATTATTAGGTAAAGGAAACAACAAATTCAGACATAAATGCTGTAAAAACTAAAAGAAGAATTCAACAATTTCGGCCCAGTTGGCTCGAAAAATTTACCTGTATCACTCAAAAAGAAAATATCCATTTTGTAAAATTTGCAATAGAATTTTAACAAACAATATAAATAAAATCAAACCGGCACGAAAATACCTCGTCACATATAACAAGAATCAATTCCTTAAAAAATCAACCCGACGGCGACATATCTGAAAATGAAAAAACTTCAAATTATGGAACCACAATTAAACAAACTAAAGCTGCTGAACTTAAAATAATAATGTTTTTAATGGAACGTAATTTACCGTTCTCACTAATTAATGATACAATAAATTTAACGAAATCTATTTTGCCGGATTCTAAAATTGTCACAAATTTAAAAGCTGGCAAAACAAAAGCCACAGAAACTGTTACATCACTATTACTCAATGAGCGAATTGGTGAAATATCGAGTATTTTACGAGACCAACCATTCTCAATTTATCGATGAAACAACGTGGATAATATAAGTTCATCAAAGTGGCTGGCAGTTGTTGTTAGATACTATAACAAAGACTCTGGCAAGGTGGTCAACCGCTTTTTTAATATACATAATAGAAATGAAAAATTGTGATGCTAAGTCAATAGGTATTTGAAGAACTTATAAATTTGTTAAACAAAAACAATATTCCATTAATAATACTCACCAGAAACATTTATATTTTTTTTGCACACAGTCCCAAAAGACAAATAGAATTTAGAAAATTGAAGAAATGTTCAATGTCAAAATTTATAAAATTTAAAAATCGCGTCTACACGATGGATGGCATTGGAAAATGTTGTAACGATAAAATTTCTATTGAAATGAATGATTCGTCCAAATTATATTTCTATTTTCTGGTATACATTTTAAATTTAACTAACAACATAAACAAAGAATTCCAAGCACAAACTCCAAGAGTGCACGTTATTTTACCTCTGACATGAAAACAATTCTAAGAACGTGTCCGATTTCTGTGCGAAATAATTTTTTTGTGATAAATTAATGTTAAACTGTACGCAACCAAATTATCACAACACCGGTGTGTTATAATTATGACGTGTCCGTAATAATTCTTGTTTCTGTGCCGGTGAAGTAAACAAAATAAGTTTTATATAATTTAATTTTATTTTATTTATATAATATAATAAGTTCCAGCATTTTCTAGTGTCCAGCATTTTTTGAACAATATCACAAACTGCGGATGTTGTCATGTTTATTGCTGCACTTACAATTCTATAACTAATCTCTCTTGCCAGCCACAGCAAAAATATCATTAGTTCCATTTTCGGTCCCCAACCATAGTTTTTATTGGGCAAGAATTTGCTAATAGCGATGAAAGCGTTAGACGATATCCTTAAATGCATTCTCGTCACCGGATCATTATAACTAAGTATTGAATTAACAATACTGTTTGTTGAGAGAATTGTGTACTTTATTAGTCACTGCAAAGGATGAATTTTATTAATATTTATAAATACCCAGAGAGCAATATCTAACATACATACCTGAAAGGAGTTTAGGAGATCCATTATTAAAGGTCACGCAAGGTTCCGTGTTCTTCTCATTAAACACAATGAACCCGAAATTAATAGAAATAATACCATATTTTGATCAAATTTGGCCTCTATCATTTTGATACACACTTTTAAATAACTCTCTACGTACAATTTGTCGTTTGTTGTATTTCCAAATGTCAATTTTATTATGTCAAAATTATTTCAGTATTCGGACAGCAAATGAACTTATTTCAAATATGGAAGAGAAAATTATTTCACTAATGTCAAATTTATCACAAAAAAATTATTTCGCACAGAAATCGGACACGTCCTAAGTAATTTTATGAAGATGTTACTAAATCTAATATCAACAACATTGATTTTTCCCGAAAAGAATTGTGCATAGATTTGGATAATATTTATTTACGTCGAAACGCAAAATTATTGATACAATCTCGCTGTTTAACGAATTGTAAAATTAAAGTAATAAAATTACATTGTATTAATTATTAATTTCGAATTGTGTGAACAAATTTTGAAAAGAATTAACTTTAAAGATGAACCCCATATTGCATTAAAAGGATTAAGTCCACAATCTCTAGCAAAAGTAATCTCATTTCATCTGAGAAAACAAATGAAATTGAAAACCTAAACAATGGAGGATTTTAATTAATTACCTGAGTATCAATAAGAATTTAGATTTAGAGGAATTTTGGAATTGTATCATCAAAACAAAAAATGGATTGAAAGGAAAAATGTTTTTCAATTTGGAAAAGTTTATTAGTGGAATTTTGTGTTTGCTCCTTAGTAGTGCAGCGGCTGAAAGAGTGTTTTCTCAACTTACCATGATAAAAGATAAAAAAGGAATTGTTTCCTTATTTCGACAATAAACGGAATTATGATAGCAAAGGGTATGTTAAACGGTTTTACTACCTCAAATTAGGTTCCATCGGTAAAATTAATCAATCTCTATCAAAAAGCCTAGAACTGTTTTCTTTTTAAATATATAAATTAATAAAATATAAGACAAAAGTAGAGTTTATATAAACATTTTATATTTAATTTCAATTCTAGTAGTTCTTAATTCTTATATTCAAAATTCTGAACACTGCGTAGAGCGGAGGTAATCATTTGGTGATAAATAAAATTGACCCGGATAGGAGAATAAAATTATTCTCTCTGAATTTAATGACGTACTCCAAAGTACTACTTTTTTGTGAGAAAATTTTGCTCACCATCACCAGCTCACAACAGTAGTACCAATGCCACTACATAAATAGCCATGACATCAGTCTAAAAAAGTCAAATCACTAATATAAAGAATTTTATTTTCCTATGAAACGTAAACAAAATCATATGGAATTTTAAAATTCATTATTTTGTGTTGCCTTTATTTTGAATTTAAATGAAAATTTTTATTTACAAATATAAATAATTTTACATTTAATACCAATCGTACTGCAGCTTGTACATAATTTTAATTGAAATTAATAATATTTTAATACACAATTTTGCATTTTAGTAAATTGATTTTTTTTCTCAACCATCGTTAGGCTTCGTGTTTCTTTAAAAATTTCATTTCGTAGATTACTAGATTAGTTTTAATATTAAAATGAAATGTTTAAAGGAACACGAAGCAGGACGATGTTTCGCGAAAAAACATCTTTATAAAAATGCAAAAAATTATTATTAATTTCAATCTAAATTGTTCACAAATTACATTTCGATATATTTAGCATCAAATTATTTATATTTGTAAATAAAAATGTTCATATAAATTGAAAATAAAGACAACACAAAATAATTCCCATATGATTTTTTTTACGTTTCATAGGAAATTAAAAATCTTTATACCCTTAACAAATACTACCCCACATTTTTGTGTCATGGCTTTTTATGTAGTGGCATTGGTAGTACCAATTCCTTTTTTTTTTGCTCATTCTCCGTTTGTCGTTTGCTAATTTTTGACATTTCTTCATTTCTTCCCTCCAGACCAGGTGTATCATAAACGTACGGTTTACGAAGACTTTGCTATACTAAGGTGTTCGTAAACGTTACACTAAAACGGTACAAATATAGTACGTAATGTGTACTTTTGTCACATGAGAAGTGAAACAAATTTGCGAAGACTTGTGTATGTATTAGCATGTATAAAAGTGTTCATAATGTGTACGCTTAAACGTAATGTTTACGAACTGCTTAAGCGTAACATTGACGAACGGTTTAGTGCGAATTGCCCCATTTAATTAGAATAAAACAATTTTTTTAAATCAATCTTATCTTTTATTTGTATTTTTCTTCAAATAAGCCGCAACACAAGACACAACGTGCCAAATTTGTTAATTAATCTTTTTCTGAAATGAAATAAAATGTTTCAATCATAGATGAAGTACTTCGAGTATTATTTAAATACCTTTCAAAATATTCATTATAATGATTTTTATATGATATTATGGATATAGTGCTGCTCTTGAATGCCACGAAAAACTAACAATAATTATCAGAAGTTTTTATATTTTCACAATACGACAACTTTAATTTAATTTGTACAAAAAAAAATTGAAACTAAAACAAAGCCGCAATATATAATTGACAGCACTGTGTATAGAGAATGTAAATGTAGCAGTGTATTATAAAAAAAAGCGTTCGTAAACTGTTCGTACGCTGTACATTTTTGCTGTATACATTTTTGCGCCGGGAGGGTTAAAAGTTGTCTAGTATATGTTATCGGTGTAGATTTTTAAGTGTTCTAATTTTGGTTTTTTGTGTATTGATTGTGCTATTTGTGGATTTTTCTTATTATTTTACCATTTTATTAATAAAACTTGTTTCTTTTTCGTACGATTTAAAGTAATTTTTGATATTTGTATTTCTCCCGCGATTTAAGGTAGTTTCATATTTTAATTTTTTGACATCTGTGTAATTTCTTTTGTTTTCTGTGTTGTAACAAAATGGCACAGTTACCACAAGAACTGTCTTTATCAAGCCAACAACAACTATCCTTTTTAAGACAACATCAACTGATCTTGCAAAGCAAAAGTATGTTGGCGGTATTGTCGAACGACACTATTGCCACTAACACTGTGATAACGCACTATGTAGCACACGCGCAGAAGTCATCACGGCGTCGCATCGCATGCCGCCAGCAGTTTTCGATGAATTATTGTCGATAGTATTACCATTCATTGATTTTATGATGAAAGCTGAGCGTGACCTCAAAAATTAAATCATTTTCTTCTTTGGATATGTTCATAATGAAATTATTTAATTGATTAATAAATTATGAAAATTAATTATAAAAACATTTAATTTATTTTTTATGTCGCTTACCTGATTTTGTGACAGTTAGAAATTAAATAATATTGCCGCCACCAATTTATCAAAACTTAAATTTAACACAAATAAAAACAAAACAAATTACACAGATGTCAAAAAATTAAAATATGAAACTACACTAAGTCTGTGTGCGAAACGAATGAAATACCGCATAAAAAGTTAAAAATTTAAATTTTTGACATTATATTCACCACAAAAATTTTAAGTGGTCACCGACCAGTTAAAATTTATATCTTCTTGTTACATATCTCTAACCTCATACCTTTAAGTATTTGAATTTTTAGAGACTTATTTTGGGCTCCCAAATATTAATTTTAAGTAATAATTAAAGATTTTAATAATCATAATGTTTCGATACTTTCACTTTTCTTCATACTGTAGTATTTTGAAATTAAATTTTACAATTTTGTATACATATATTATTTACAAAATAAATTTATAATAATTCATTTAGTAAATTATAGAAGTATCCAAAATTGTAAAACATATATTTAAGCCAAAAGATATTCTAATTTATTTCAAACGTAAAAACATGGCGAATGTCAAAATTTTAACTTTTAAACTGGTTGAAATTCACACAGCAAATCGGTTAAAATATATGGTAAATTTTATTATTTTTACCACAGTTAAAATATTTAACTTAATACAATTATCAAAAATTACTTTAAATCGTACAAAAAAAGAAACAAATTTAATTAATAAAGTGGTAAAATAATAAGAAAAATCCCACAAATAGCACAATCAAAACACAAAAAAAAAATTAGAACACTTAAAAATTTACATCGATAACATATCCACTAGAAAACTTTTAAGAAATGAAGAAACGTCAAAAATTAGCAAACGACAAAAGGGACAATGAGTGGGGGGGGGGGGGGACAGTACGAGCCAATTCCCAAAAAAAAGGGAATTGGTACTACTGTTTTGAGCTGTGCGATCACACATTTTCAACTTTTTAATTTTCAGGAGGCAGCCACAGCCTTCAAATAACATAAATAAAAAAATAAAAAAATCGGGGTTAGTATATAAAGGAAATGTTTTCTCATTTTGTTTTAATACTTTTTCAGTTTTCGTGCTGTTCAGATCGTATTGTCTTGTTTGCTAATTTTTTGGTGTTTCTCTTGCTATTCATTTACAAAAGTTTTTTCAAAACTCGACCCTCGCTATTTTTTGGACTGTATTAAAACTCATAAAAAATATAATAAGCTAAAACGGAACTCTGTTAGCCTACCAAGTTTGGTTTTGGTCTTAAACAAGTTAAACATTGATGATATTAATCATTTGAATATTGGAAAAGGTTCAAACTGTGATTTGGTGGTTAATATTTGTTCTGAATTAAAATTAAAAAAATAATAAAACTAATCGTTGCATAATTGTAAATTTTATACATAAAAATAAATAATTATTTATTAAATCTCTAGAAGATATTAACGATGTTGTAGGTATTACATAAAGATCGTGATATGAGTGCAGACATTCAAGGTTCAATTATTAACGAAATTAAATCTGACTTGTGACTTGATTCAAAGCAACATAATTTCAAAAGAAGTAATCGCAGAATACATTAAAACGGACGAAGCACACGATTTAAAATCCAAATTTTTATTTAAACATACATCGAATGATTTAGAAAAATTATCAAGTTTGAAAAATTCTGAAATTTTCAAGTTTAAACTTATTGGGCAGTGCGAAATTCGTCGTGAAGAAACAATTCGTAAATTGGTCAAAAACGGAAAAGGCTCTACAGTTTATGAAAAAAATACAAATAAAAATACAAATTCCAATTAAGAGAAAACTCTTTATTGGAAATATTTGTTAATGGTGAGGCTTGCGTTGCTCATTATGACAAAAAAAAATGTTTAAACAAGAAAAAGGAGTAAAATGTGAAACGTTTAAAAAACGTTTAGTGCGAAGCCAAAAAAAAAAATCAGTATATGTATTTACAACACATCTGTAGACCTACTAATAATTGTTTGCTTTCGGCAGTCGATGTTACAACTTTTAAACAAATATTCTGTAAAAGGCATATATTTTGACGTTACTGCGGAAAGGTAGTGAAACATCTTATTTGTCACCCTTACCACAGTTACAAGAGGATTTTATATTATGCATGTCATCCTATCGGTGAATTATTGTCTTCTTCTAATACTGAAGCCATTTAACGATTTTACATGATCTAAGAATAAATATGCCCAAAGATTTTCTACCGAAATATTTTGTGACAAATTGCAACAAAGTTTTAATTCAATGAGCGTTTTAGAATATTTAAGCTATACTTATGATGTGTTAACATCAAATAAACTACCAGATAAATGCGGCAGTTTTATTTATTGTAGCCACTTCGTGAATATAATTTCAACTCAAGTCACACACAAATACAATAAAGTGACTTCGGAGGTAAGGAATTTTATTTTAGATGTTTTTTCTATGTTACTAAATAGTAAACATTTAGCCGAAATCGATTTTATTTTTGAATCATTTTATTTTATATTGTGTTCGAGATTTTCAAGCCATCTAGTTTCAGAATCCCTTATTACTTTTAAAAAAGGTGTTAAATGGTGCATGTGACAATTTGAAAATAACACCTTCTGAATCTGCAGAATGGAGATCTAGCCAAAGGACTTCATTTTTTAGTAAATCAATATTTAGTAGCAGTCCTTATTTTACCAGATACAATAATATTTATTTAAATGTAAAACAACAGATTAATACTGAAAACGATAATAGCCAAATTAATAGATTTTTTAATGAAGAATTTTTAGTTTCTTCTATTTATTTATTTATTTAGATCTATTCTACAGGTAATAACTTAATGAAAAGTAAAAAAAAAAAGAAACAAGAACATTACCTGAAAAAACGAAAACTTTAAAAACATAAAATGAGATTAAAAATTGCAATTACTAATTGCCTTCCGAAAATACACTCTGGATATCTCAAAATGAAATAAATGGTAAAATTCATTAAAAATTCTAGCCATTGACTTGGTTGGTTCATTGGAACCATAATTCGTTCTATGAAAGTCAACAAACAAAAATTCCCTTGGACGCAAGCTTCTGGTAGGTACATAAATGCTCCAAGCAGAAATGAGTTCAAGACACTTAATGCGGCCACTAAGAGAATCACTAACAAACAAGGCAGAGGCAGTTTTTCGGCTTTTAGCCAACGTATCAATGTGAAGGCACTCACACCGAATCACATACGACGGGAGACTGCGCACCTGTTCCCACATAGGTAGATTACGATCAGATAAATGACCAAGCTTCCTGGCCATATAGATAGTAAAACGTTTCTGAATAGATTCCAATCTTGCAATATGCACATCATGATAAGAATTCCAAACCACTACAGCATATTCAAGGTGAGATCTTACTAAAGAAGTATATAAACTAACACACGAAAATGCATCCATAAAATCCTTTGTCATTCTAAAAATAAAACCTAACATAGAATTGGCCTTTAATATTATTTTATCTATGTGTAACGCAAAAGTTAATTTCTGATCAAACAGAACTCCTAAATCAACAGTTGAAGTTACTCTGCAAAGTAGATCTCCATCAAAATAATAATTGACAATATTTGGATTGAGTGTTCTGAAAAACGACATCACCTTACACTTCTGTAGATTGATGAACAATTTATTCTTAGATCACCAACTAGACAGATTTCAGATTGCATAACCTCAGCATCACTTACAGATGAACATGCATGAAAATCTTCAAATCATCAGCAAATAATAAACATTTACAGAATTTAAAAATATTAGGAATATCATTCACGAATAAAAGAAATATAATTGGGCCTAATTGGGACCCCTGAGGGTCTCCTGAATGACAATAGATATAATCTGACTTAACATCATTCAATAGAACATATTGCTTCCTACCAACTAGATAAGAAGAAATCCATTTAAGAAAATTTGGATCAAGACCAATAACCGAAAGTTTTTCAATAATAATTTTATGGTCGATTGAATCAAAAGCTTTAGCAAAATCAAAGTAAATTGAATCAACTTGGGCGCCTTTAGGAAACAAGAAATTATCTCTTAAGGAATAATTTCTTGTTTCCAGCATGGAATAACAAATGTTTCGACACAATTAATTCGAAAAGTTTTGGTATAGACGAAAGAATTGAAATACCACGACAATTTGATATATCAGAACGGTTACCCTTTTTGTAAATTGGAACAATGTGAGAAATTTTTCAAGCTGTAGGAAATTGTCCAGAAATTTTTGATTGGTTAAAAAGATAACATAATGGAGGTTCAATATATGAGCTCACACATTTAAGTATTGACGAAGGTATCCCATCAGGCCCACATCCATCATTAAAATCTGACAGATATTCATAAATGTCATCTTCAGCTATTGTTAGGTACGGAATGTTAAATTGGCAATTACTAACAGTAGGGTCGCTATCAAAGGATCCGTAATTAACTTTATACACCGATTGAAAGAAATCAGCAAAACCCTCGCAGATTTCAGGAACCGTGCTCAGTTTACCTCCTTTAAAAATCATTACCGATGGAAAGCCAGTTGTATTACGTTTTTCGTTAACAAACTTCCAAAATATTTTAGGGTTTTGTTTGATATTAGTTTCAATCACATTTATATACTGACAATATTTAGAATCAAATACAGATTTAAATTGTTCACGTAGATCAACAAATTTGGATTTATTCAGTTGACAATTATTGGATCTGAATCTATAGTAAGCTCTATTTTTACGGTTACGTAAGTTGATCAAATCAGAATCAAACCATGGTGGGTACGTTACGTTTACGTTTTACGTTTATAGTTACGTTTTTTCCCCAAAGGTACGAATTTATCAAAAGCAACAAATAGTAAGTCATTAAAATTTTTTACATTTTCATTAACATCATTGGCTCGAAAAAAATCATCCCAACAAATGCAACGGAGATATTCAGAGAGACCAGGTGTGCCGCATTCCTTAAAATCCTAAAACGAATCATCAAAAGAAAAAAGCCGACATTTATCATCTCGATTTCCAACATGAAATATAATCTCGAGGGAATTGTGATGAATATCATTTTCCTTGAAAGATGTCAAAGACTCATGAACTGACAAATATTCCGTATTATTAACAAAAATTAAATCTAAAAACGAATTGTTATCATTACAAAATAAATTAACTTGTTTGAGATTGAAAATTAACAGTGCATCCACCACCGCTGCATCATTTGCAGATAGAATATCCGAAGGGGGTAACCCCAAAGACTCAGTTTCACTATCAACCAACCAATGAATATTACTTAAATTAAAATCACCTAATACAACTAAAGTATCATTATAATTACAGGGTGGCTGAGACCAAATGTTACTAACTTCACTCTGCTGTCATTTGTGTAGTTGTCATTTTCGCGCATTAATTTTTTGACAGATTGAAGTTTGGTTAGTTGTTTATATGTGGTCAATAAATAATTGTTCTAAATTAATATCTTAATAAAAAAATCGTAATGGAATTCAAACGTAATAGTGTAATTGCACTGTATTTGGGTGGAAATTCACAAACAGCAATAGTTCGTCAGCTCCAGCATTTGAATGTGAATAAAATGTTTGTGTATCGAACCATAACTCGATACAACGAAACTGGTAGCATCGCTAAACGCAACAGAGGCGGTCCTAAAAAGACAGCAACATCAAAAGAAATGATACGAAAGGTGAAGAAACGAATCCAACGAAATCCTCGTCAAAGTGCCAATCAATTAGCCGCACGTCTACATGTTTCACGATACAGCATTCAAACCATATTGAAAAATGAACTACACTTGAAGCCCTACAAGATACAAAAAGTTCAAGATCTTACGGAGGCACAAAAAAAAGTTAGGCTTGAAAGAACACGAGCATTGAAGGCCTTGGCCGAACGTGATGAGATTCCAAAAATTGTCTTTTCTGATGAGAAAATTTTCACCATTCAACAGCATGTGAATAAACAAAATGATCGTGTTTGGTTAGAGGACAAGTCCAACGATAATTTGGACACAAGAGTTGCCATGCGCAAGCAATCACCAGCTTATGTTATGGTTTGGGCTGCAGTTACTGCAGATGGACGCACTCCTCTGGTTTTCATCGAACATGGAGTCAAGGTAAACCAAGAGATGTACCGCCAAAAGATCCTAAACGATGCTTTGCTACCTTGGGCACGTAAACACTTTGGTACGAACCGTTGGACATTCCAACAGGACTCGGCACCGTCACACAAAGCTCGAGCGACACAGCAATTTTTACAAAATTGCGTTCCGCGGCTGATTTCGTCGAAAGAATGGCCACCATATTCACGAGACTTGAATCCCATGGATTTCTCCATATGGTCCATTTTGGAGAGTAAGGTGTCCACTAAAAAATACGAAAGTGTTGATGCATTGAAGTCAGCTCTTGTTCGAGAATGGAATAAAATTCCGCAAGCCCACGTTCGGTCAGCATGCAATGCTTTCTATGGAAGACTGAATCAAATAATCAAAGCCAAAGGAGGTCATATCGAGCAGTAACATGTTTTTCATAAAATGTAATATGTTTTCAACATATTCCACGAAATTTCAATAAAAAATAATCAAAATTAAAAAAATTACAGCGTTTTCATTTGGTAACACTTGGTCTCAGCCACCCTGTAATTATATTAACCAATTCACATATACAATCTACATGACTCAAATAAACATCAGTAGGTGAGCTAGGTGGTATGTACAAAACTATAAAATAAAATAAATTATTACAAATTAAAACTTTGACACATAAAAATTCAATAGAGCCACATCCAGGTACTACAACCAGCTCACTTTGCATAGAAGAATGTGCTGCAAACAGCACACCACTTCCACTTGTTTTAGTGCTGTTAAAAATAGATCTATCACATCTATAAACGACAATAAGTCATCAGAAAAGAACTCATTATTAAAGATCCCCTCATGAAATCCAGTTTCCACAAGAGCAAAAAATTGAAAATCCGTTGAATAAAAGAAATTCAGCTGACTTAGACGACTTACGCCTAACATTACGATAAAATAATCTCGGAGAAATTATAACGATTAGTTTGTTTATCAAAACGAATGGCATCAGTTAAAGAGTTGGTTGGTTTCGTTGAAGAACGGGAAAATTCGATTTATTGGTTCGTCCCTTATTAAAAATTACAAATTCTTTAATTAATGACCCAGCAGGCCAAGAAGTAGGTTGTAATAAATTCTTAAAATCAGTAACGTCCACATATAATTTAAATGACGAAAAATTACGGTCTGCATCATTAATCCGTCGAGATATAATACGCTGGCAGTTTACATCCTCAATGTTAAATTTATCTTTAAGATAATCCAAAATTACAGCTTCGGAACCATCTTTATGGAGTCGAGAAACAAATAAAGTTTTACGTGGCTTCACAACCTGGAGCGATGAGACCAGATCACCAGTGCCAATAATAATTGGTTATTATTAGTTATATGGCGTATTTTCCACTTTGGGGAGTATGCTTTGCATTTAAAATGAGAATTGAGGAAAGACTATCGAACGTTAGTATTGAGAGTTGGTTTTGACTTGTCAAAAACCACTACACGAAACACGAAATATTACGAATTGGTAGATTTGTTAAAATTATGAGAAAGAAAATAAGCAAGGTAGAAAAAATAGTCCAACTGTCGGCCATGGTCACTAAATTAAAAATTTTAAAACGAAAAATTTACAGTCCCAGACCAAATGATCCAGATAGCGATATGCATGAAGAGATGTGGAGTAAAAAAATAAAAATGGCGAATTCCCCGAAACATTTTGGAAAAAGAGTTTTAACACGATTTTCAAAAATAAACACTAAAATGAATGATTCTTTTGAAAATAATGAAACTGAAGACTGCCGAATTCTTCAGACTGGTTTTAATTAAAAAGAGTCTTAAGTAATAAAAATTACAAATACTTGTGCCTGTACTTGGATTTCGAATATTACAATGGATTTTTTCGATTATCAGGAAACAATTTTTTAAATTTATTCGTGAAATGGCAAATTCCAATGGAACCGATTCAGTTTACAGCAGCAGATCAAAATTGATATTAAAGATCTACGAAAACAGCCCAGCATTATTTAAAAAAAAAATAACATTTCATTAGTTGCTTCTTGTCCTACATCATTCATTTTAGAAAATGTTCTTCTGTCGCCACTAACTGAAACTCGACATTGCTCGAAATATGAACCAACACCTGCCTTGAGACCAACGTCTTATGATCCTCTTAAAGATGTTTTCAAATTAAACCAACGCTCGCTAAGCAATTTGCAATCAACCATAGATTTTGAAAGATCGTGTTGTTCGAAATGCCTTGCCGAGCAACCGGGACGATTTTTTTACTAACTGTGCCACTGCAATTGTTGACGTAAAACCTATCAATAACGTTTAAAATATAAAAAAAAATAAAATTAGCCAAACCAATAATCTCTAGATCATGAAGATCTCCAATTAAAAGGAATAATTCACTTTGAATCGATGAAGCTGAAAAATTCGAATGGTCATTTTCGTGCCTATATTAAGCGACACAATAATAATCGGGCATTACACGACGATGTGTTTCAATTTCCCGTAGAAATCAGTGCAGCAACTAAAATTAAACCTTATTAACCTTTATTTTAAATCGAATCTTAGTGAAAGAGTTAAGTATGTTATGTTAGTATGCTTTATCGTAAATTGCTATCGTGTTGAACATTTCTAAAACATTTTTTGTTTTAATTTTATTTATAAATTAAATTAATTCTTTATAAAATGTTTGCTAAACTTTCAATTTTTAATTAGTTGGGCTATAGAAGAATGGCAAACACATTACATATTGATGAATAATACTCCATTCGCATACAACTCGTTACGAATTAGTTGGTCTCAATTATATCTTTATCCACAAAAGAATTACATTTTAAACGACTTCAAGCGAATTGATCATGTCACACAGTTTTGGTGCATAATTAAGTTTAATGAAAATCTAATTTTTGTTTCACCACTCAGCGAAACGGTTGATTTAACAAATAATTGAGTTTCGTCAATTAGCGCAGTCTGTATTGTATGGCTAATATGTATAACAACGAAATGCACGTAATTAATGGAAAGTTCTCAATCATCAATTTACTTATTATACTTATATTGATGAAACACAATGAAGATTCAATTACTAATCTCCAGCTGTTTAACATAATCTATATTTTTGATGCACATCGTTTCAACAACTTTAGAAAAATCCATGGTCATCGTAACATTACAAAACATCGCTGTCTACCAATCTGTCAAGTTTATTGACCTTATACCATTTTACAATAATAATGACTGTCTGTTTGATGACTTAAAGTAAAATAATCTTTGAGTAGCACAATGATAAACTTTCATTCACGGTTACCATGTTAATCTATTACCGTACGTACATAATACAACAAACTTTTTTTTTCTTTAGTTCTTCTTACCTATGTATGTCTAACCGTTAACTTCTTATAATTCATGTGGTTTATAAAGAAGTGTGTAAAAAAAATCGAAAGTTTTAAGATAAACATAATGATGTTTATGAATTTTAAATTAGTTTATAATCAAATTGTTAGTTGTTGTTATCAAATTGTTGGTTAGATAAATTTGGAAGTGTACATTGATTTTATTGATAATTACGGCGAATAATTTCAGATTTAGAGATAGTTCTGTGACTCACAATAATAGAACGATTGCGTTTTCAGAAACATCTTTTCATTAAACAATATTGATGTAGGTAAGTGAGTAGTCAGTTGTGATCAAAAGTAGTAGACTTTTTCATTTAAATCGCGCGAGCTTATTAAACGAATAGTTTTTCTTCTTAGGTTAGTAAGATATTACAAACATCTCCGTCAAATTTCATCTAAATATATTTAGTAGTTAACGAGATACGCCTATTTATTTTCATCTAAAAATTGAATTATTTTTGATTGGTATAAGTTGTTAAAAAAGGCAGAGAACGCATTGAACACGATTAACGTCCTTGCCATTCTTCGACGTCTACCGATGAACACCACATCAAGGAAGTCAAAAATTTGGTGCTCAAAAATCGTCGATTGACAATTAGAGATCTTGTTGACATCTCACAATATCGTTTGGGTCGGTACAGTCGATTTTGAAAGACTGTTTGAGCTTCAACGCATTTTATCTCGTTTAATTTCAAAAAACCTTAAATTTTTCGAAATAGAGCATCGGTTTATTGTCTAATGATATTTGACCACGAAGAAATGGGACATGGATTTACATGGTTGTACGCATACAACCAGGAAACCAATCAAGTGAATAACTTGCCAAAGGTGAGCCAAGACCGAAAAAACCACGACAAAGCAAATCGAAAATCAAGTGATGTTGACAGTTTTTTACGGTTATCGTGGTGTGGTACATTATGTTAACAAGGAATATTATTTGGGCGTTATGGGTCGTTTGGGTGAAACTATTCGCCAGAAGAAGCCATAATTATGAGCAGATAACTCTTGGCTTTTGTATCACGATAGTGCATCATCTCACATTGCATGGGTTCTAGGTGACTATTAGGCCAAAAATTCGACCCGCATATCGTTCCGCAACCGCCCAATTCGCCTGATTTAGCTTCAGCTGACTTCTGGGTATTTCTGAAACTCAAAATATTGCTCCGGCGACATCGTTTTTACTCGATTGAAGAGATACAAGCTGAATTGAAGTAGGTTTTGAAGGCCATTGCAGAAATCGACTTAACCAAGAGCTTCGCAGACTGGAAAAAACGTTGGTATAACTGTATTCTATCCGAAGGGGATTACTTTGAAGGGGATGAAATAGATTTGAAAGAATAAAAAGCTGTTTGTGTTTTATTTAAAAAGCCTTCCTACTTTTTTGACACTGTGTTATATATATATGTATATATATATAATAATATTATATATATATATATAATATTATTATATATATATACATATATATATATAACACATATTTTATATATATATATGTATATATATATAATAATATTATATATATATATATATATATATATATATATATATATATATATATATATATATATATATATATATATATATATATATATATATATATATATATATATATTTATATATTTATATATATATATATATATATATATATATATATATATATACATATATATATATATATTATATATATATATATATATATATATATATATATATATATATATATATATATATATATATATATATATATATATATATATTGCGAAGTGTACATGAAAATTAGACTATTAAATCGCCTCCTACAACCATCGAATATATCTCATTCGATAGATATTACTCTCAAGGTTGTTGCAAAAATAAAAATTTTCCTCCAAATTGTTTACTTTTTGTTGTTTTTGGAAAAACCATCCGAATGCAATCAGTAAGCGGATCTCCCTATTTTTCCGAATAGTCCATTTTTTGTAAGTTTTTTGTTATTTTTTTATATATGGGTTTTTAATACATAAATATTATACTTTTGTTTTAATTTTGTTTTGAAAAAGTTTTAATTGTCATTTTTTCAATCTAATTGTGTGAATTCATTGTGTTATTAAGAAAGTGCGACAATAAACACCTGAAAAGGAATATTTAATAGTTTTAAAATGAGTACCGTTCGTCGAGGAAGATCAGCCAATGGGGCGTGTTATTCGGAATGTGAACGAGCAAATGCAGTTCCATAGGATGCGAGTTAATGATTATCGCCGCAATCTTAAAATAAGGGCCAACATGTCGTTCAGGGAAGATTTGTTGGATGAATCTACAATACTAGAAAATAACTTGGGTGCAATGAATATTGAATGTGTGCATTGTAAAGCTTTACATTTTGTTAAAGAGGCAACTAATGGTCATTTTAGTTCATGTTGTCATAACGCTCTTATATCTCTCCCAGAACTACAGATACATCCGCAGTTGAGAGACTTAACTCTAAATAGTACGAATTTTATCAAACACATTCGGAAATATAATAGTGCAATGGCATTTGCCTCCCTATCAGCTACAAAAAAAGAAATTCCAGGCAATGGTCCATACTGTTTTAAAATACAAGGACAGATTTACCGTTACATTCCGGATTTGTTGCCACCTAATGGAGAAAGCGCTTCTTATGGCCAGCTTTATTTTATTGAATCGTCGGTTGCTACTGACTTACGTATGAATCGTAAAGAAAATAAAGGATTACAACGATTAATATTTGCAAGCTTGACTGATATTCTTGCTAACAATCCGTACGTTCAAGCTTACAAGATTGCAGCTGAAACGATCGAACAAGAAGAAGAGGCACACAACCTAGAGCTTCGGTTTATTGATAATATTTCAATGGATATGCGGAGATTTAATAGACCCAGCGCAAATGAGATCGCCGGAGTATTTAATTCTGTTGATGGAGAACCTCCAGGTCATCGTTATGTCGTTATTCACCACCGGCAAAGTGGTCCGAAAGTGTTGCCTGTTTTAAGTCTTCACTGCGATCCTATGCTGTATCCACTGCTATATCCGTATGGTGATCCAGGATGGGACCCTCAAATGACTCATAATGGTCCACGTCGCCAAAAAAATCGTCAACGTATGACTATGTTGCAATTTGCATGCTACCGACTTGCTATACGCCAAGGATTTTCACACATTCACCAATCAAAAAATCTATTTCAACAGTATATCGTCGATTTGTATGTTAGAGTTGAAGGTGAAAGATTGAATTATATTCGACAGCATCAGTCGGATCTTCGCGTTGAACATTATAGAGGACTACAACAGGATTTTGTTCTGCAGCATGCGCAGTTACAAAACCTTGCTGCGGGAAAAATTGTGGTTTTACCGTCTTCTTTTGAGGGTAGTGCACGTAATATGGCTCTACGATATCAAGATGCAATGGCGATAGTCAGGAAATTCGGAAAACCAGACATTTTCTTAACGATAACGTGTAATCCGAATTGGCCAGAAATAACTTCAGAGCTGGGGGAAAATGAAAAGCCTACTGATCGTCCTGACATTGTATCCCGGGTATTTCACTGCAAGCTAAACGAGTTGAAAACAGATATTTTAAAAAATAGCGTCCTGGGAATTGTTGTCGCCCATGTGTACGTTATAGAATTTCAAAAGCGTGGATTACCACACTGCCATATGCTTTTGATACTTGATAAAGACTCCAAATTTCAAGAACCAGCTGATATTGATATATGTGTTTGTGCTGAAATACCTGATCCGGTACGCTTTCCAAGGCTTTATAGTACTGTTGTTTCATGTATGATCCATGGGCCATGTGGTGTTCGTAATCCAAATGCTCCATGCATGAATAATGGGAAATGCACAAAAAAATTCCCGAAGGAATTTTTGGAAGAAACGATAGAAAATAATAACGGATATCCAAAGTATCGCAGGCGTAATAATGGAATAATTGCACAAAAAGGAGTTCATCAAATTGATAATCGTGATGTCATTTCTTATAATCCGTTTCTACTGTTGAAATACAACGCTCACATAAATGTGGAAATTTGTTCCAGTGTCCGCTCGGTGAAATACCTTTTTAAATATGTATATAAAGGCTATGACTCGGCAAGTATGGAATTCGTTAGATGCGTCAATGAGGGCCATCAACTAGGATATGATGAAATTATAACATATGCAAACATGCGATATGTTAGCTCACACGAGTGTATTTGGCGTCTTCATGCGAACGAAATGCATGACCGATCACATACAATAGTTCGTTTAGCAGTCCATGACGATGGCTTCCAGAATGTGTATTTTAGAGAAGGGGGTGAACAAAATGCACTTGAAGTGTCAAATTCAAAGCGTACAACATTAACAGCATGGTTTGATTTAAACATGCGTGATCAAAATGCTAACCAATATTTGTATAATGACATCCCGCAACATTACAAATTTACAAACAATAAATGGATGCCACGCCAAAGAGGTATTAGCAAAGTGATTGGAAGAATATACGGGGTCGCGCCAAATGATCATACTCGATTTTATATACGCATGTTACTACTTCATGTAAAAGGGGCTAAATGTTTTGCTGACTTGCGCTCCTACAATGGGGTAACCGTGGAATCCTTCAAAGAAGCGGCCCTTTCACGAGGTCTACTTGAGGACGATTCCGAGTGGCACAACTGTTTGGAAGAAATGCAGAGCACGCATATGCCACGACAACTGCGGGAACTGTTTTCTTATATTTGTTGTTTTTGGCAACCAACATCACCAAATCAATTGTGGATGGCATTCAAAGCTTATATGACAGAAGATATGGTTGAAGTTGACGAATCTGCTTCTGAAAATGCAGCATTACAGCAAATCGATCAAATTCTAAGAGCTAATGGTTTAGACTGCGGCGGGATCGGTCTACCAATACCGAGTATGTTACGATCTATTGAGCCTGCATATAACCAAATTGAAGAGACTGTTCGAGGTGCTGATATCTATGATCATTTAAATAATGATCAAAAAAATGTAGTAAATCGGATTCTGGACGCAACCTCAGGTCATGCCGAAGCTAATTTGTTCTTCTTGGAAGCTCCTGGTGGATGTGGTAAGACGTTCGTTTATTCATGTATTTTGAGTATAGTTAGGGGGCGAGGTGACATAGCTCTGGCAGCTGCCTGGACTGGAATAGCGGCATTACTATTAGATGGCGGAACGACACTACATCGTTTATTCGGTCTCCCTGTACCGGTAATATCTTCGTCCGTTTCTTCGATAAAACCAACATCAAATAGAGCTACAGCGTTACGTAAAGCATCAGTTATTTTAATTGATGAGGCATCGATGATACCAGCAGCAGCAGTGGACTGTATAGATCGCCTACTTCGTGATATTATGAAGTGTGAGGACGCGTTATTAGCTAACGTTCCAATGGGTGGAAAAGTAATACTTTTCGGTGGAGATTTCAGACAAGTCAGTAGTGCCATTGGCAAGTAAAGTTCAAATCCTCGAATCGTGTATTCAGACAAGCAGAATTTGGAATTCCCTCATCAAACTTTATTTAAGTAAAAATATGCGTGCTGATGCCAATGAACGAGAATTTGCCAAGTGGTTGCTTCAATTGGGAAATGGAACACTGCAATGTGATCATGGACAAAACATGATTGAGATTCCCACCAGTTTTATATGCGAACAAAACTCAATTGTTCACCATATTTTTGGTGATTCTTTGGATCCCCTTAATATAGAGCAGTATTCAGTGACAGCAATTGTTTGCCCGTTAAACGATAATTGCTACCAGATCAACAAAGAGGTGCTAAATTTAATTGCCGGAGTTTCCAAGGAGTATTGCAGTGTCGATTCGATCATCACAACGGATCCTTCGGAAACATTAAACATACCATTAGAGTATATTAATTCTATTACACCTTCTGGAATGCCACCACACAAACTAATCTTGAAAGTTGGTGCAATAGTTATGCTTATCAGGAATATGAACCTAGGATCAGGTTTAGTCAATGGTGTCCGTATGGTGGTGATTCAATTATTTGATAAATCTGTAAAACTAGAAGTTATTACAGGTGTAGGAAAAGGTAATATTGTTTTTATGCCAAGAATAAAGCTGATAACAACTGATCCAAATATGCCATTTACAATATCAAGATTGCAATTGCCATTAAGACTCGCATTTGCTATCACAATAAACAAAGCGCAGGGCCAGACGTTTCAAAAAATCGGTATCTACCTACCTAAACCAGTATTTACTCACGGGCAGCTATATATGGCTTTTAGTCGTGCGAGGGCCCCCACTATAAAGGTAGTCATAAATAAAACGAGTGATCAAGGAGAAGATGAAGACGGCGTTTATACGAAAAATATTGTTTATAAAGAAATACTTTTATAAAATAATATGTACATTATGTATTCTGACAAATAAAATGACATAATTTTACAAATATAAGGCCTAGGACCGGCAGTTAAACGTTTGCTAGAAGTATTCGTTTTGGTTATACTTTTATAATAAAAAATAAACTAAAATAAATGAATTGTTTAATTACATAATAGTAGCAAACAACAAATATACAAAACTGGTACCATTTAGCGAACTAAATTTGCCGTAGATTCGGCCCCGTAGGGGCCACAGGCCACTAGTATATATATATATATATATATATATATATATATATATATATTCATATATATATATATATATATATATATATATATATATATATATATATATAACAGTAAAAATTTTGGCAATTTGAACTTCATGATTTTTGATTTGTTTAACTGTTGGTGTACGTATAATATTTAAAAAAATAAAAAAAACATATTTTTTATTTTTTTGATATAGGGTGGTCCCAAAGTTTTGCAAAAATAGTGAAAAACGCCATTTGGAGTAAATTTCAAAGGCAAATTTATGAATTAAAAACTTAATCGATTTTACATTTTTTTTTAGTGTTAATTAGAGTGAATATCGAAATTATAAATTCTTATAAAATTATAATCAAAATTTAATTTTTTTGATCCGATATATAACGGTAAAATATTAAATGAGATATTAAACTAAATATACCATTATTTTTTTTTATTTTTTTTTTGCTCAAAATAAAGCTTAACTAATTAGCTTTTACATACTCAAATATGGCACTAATGTTATTTTTTGTTTTTAAACTACACTAATTCAAACATAAGGCATTCTTAATAAATACTCAACGTAAGTAAAATTTGAATGAATCTCGTTTCAAGAAAGTTTTTGATTTCGCTTCTTCGCAATTTGCGACCATGTCGAACAAAAACAAAGCAAAATTGGCGAAAGGTTTAGACGGTAGAATAAGGATAAAAACAATAAAAATGTATGGTTCAATTTATAAATTTAATTTGAAATATAATGTTCACTAACGATTTGTGAATTTGAGAATGATTTAGTTACAAATTTATTTTTTGCCTTAGGTATAAAATAATGATAATCGTGAGTTCCCTTTATAGTAATTGCGCTTTGATAACGACTTTTCAAGTGTAATTTGACTTCATCATACTCTGCTTTCGTTGCATACTCAAAATGCATTGCTGATTACCATGATCTACTCCATTCGTATAGCTGTTGTGGAGTTTTAATTGATCCCTTTGTTAAACTGTAGCGATATGCACCTCATTTAAATGTTCCACCAACGCCATCACACGCCCCTTTGCCGTGACTGGTAGCATGAAAATGCCACTCAGCTGCGATGTTAAAATCTTCTTCATGATGGCTTAGATTCATTAAATTATTTTTATTTTTATATTGTGTTATAGCTCCGCCAGACATATACAAAATCTTTTTGATGTTCAATGTTATTACTTTTGTTATAAATTGAATCATTTTAGTTTTGAAGAGATGTACTGCGATGCTATCGTGTTCCATACAATTAGAAATAATAATTAAAGTAGCATGTTTCACTGAACTGCTCTCAGGATCCTTGTAATAAATAACGAACGGATGAATGGTCGCTTGTGTATTATTCCAGTGATAACCTTGCACTGAATCTTGTACGATAAAAGCATAATTTTCCGCGAAATCACACTGTACAAGCAGATCCCTTTCTTGTAAAGATTCTTTTTTTTTGTTTCAGAAATTTTGATTGCTCTTTCGATATAAAATGATGAGGTATTAACTTGGTTAAATTATGAATGAGTTTTTCTATAAACTGTGTCATTTGGTCTTCTAATGTAACCAAACTGCATCTTTGAACGGTAATCCATTGTTTATACTTAATTTTTGACACATCACTGTTATTGAAGCATTTACGCAACAATTCTTCAAGTTCTTCCAAATTTTTAGAGCACACTTTACAATTTTTAATGTAACATTCTTGTATTTGTTCATCACCACACATAACGAATGAAATTAAATCTTTGTAATCTTTAAACGGGAATTGACTATTGTCTCAGGGGCTAACTGCTTTTATAGTGCCTTCGATCAACAGCTAATGTTTTTGCATAAGACAAACGCAAACATTATGTTTACTGCTAGAACCCAGTGGTTCTACAGTGTGTGGTACAGTGGTACAGTGGTTTGGACGTAGTTGTGTGAACTTTGTAAATCGTATTTTAACTCCAGGGTGACGAGATTTAAACTTGAAGTAGGTCTCATTTAGAGAACATAGTAATACCCTCTTCTAAATATTCTGAAGAACATTCTGCCTCCCCGGCTTCATTCGACTTATTTCATCATCCTCAAAAAGGATC